>QYTT01092233.1:0-11455 GCA_006980735.1 Dasypogon diadema | reverse complement strand
GAATTGGATCATCCACCTTACAGTCCAAATTTGGTCCAAACTGACTATTTTTTATTTGTCAAACTAAAATCCGACTTGCGAGGAAGTTTAACTCCGACGACTAAGAAACCCATGAGGTGGTTAATCAGTGTTTTGAAGAAAAATCTTCACACTATTTTAATGGTATTAATAAGTGTAAAAAATGTGTTAAAATAAAGGCAGAATATATCGAAAAGTAGCCGCTGTCTTTTCCCTCTCTCACCTTAGGCCACGAATACTTGGACCACACTACGTACTTCCAAATTACCACTCTTATAGTTTATGTGTTTTGCTTTCATACTTAGTGACTCACTATTGCCACAACTTCCGTATCGTCTTGCACTGAAAATGTTCATTTCAGATTTTTTTTCAAGGTAGAATACGAGAAAGTTTCAAAAAAAAATTACGACATCGACTGCATTCGATTGCACGCGGGAAAGGAACTTTAATTTCACAAAAAATTGAAGGAGCTTTTAAATAATTCTCTTAAAGATAGAAATCGATTTGCTATTTAGAATAACTTGCTAATACCTTAAGAATCGGACAAACAAAAAGTGTTCGTTTTTTTAATACGGCATAGACTGAATAGAGCACCACTGGCTTATTGGCAATGCAAATTCAAACGGAAACGTCATTACTTACTATTATAGTACAAGCTACTCATATGTCTCCACACAATCGTGCCGCCGTTGACCGAAAATGTGCTTCAAATAGGTCGATTTTACGCTTTAGTAAGAACAAAGCTTAATGGTAATATATGCCCTTTTTCATAATCACTCAAAATGAGAACATTTTGGACAACTTTAGTACAAAATTTAATGACTTTGGGGGGAATAAGGAGTAATATGGTGGCCCATGATCCATGAGTCTCAGTTTGAAATCGCATCAGTGTCTATTAATGTAGACTTTTTTATAACGATAACAGAAGAATCCAAAGATGTTGCATCATGTGCGTAGATAAGTTGACTTAGTTGTAGTTATTATTTTATAGTTAATAGCATTTAAATGCTATTTTTTACTCTTGGATAATTTTGTTTAAAATAATTCCATAATTCCATCCATAATTTCCATCACAATTTCGCCCCCGAATATCACGCAAAAACTAAAGGAATGAAATCCAGTTTATGTTTTTGCTTTTGAATATACTTCTTTAGCCATCAAACAATTCCACGCCTATTATTGACCCGAGTCTAAGCATATCATCCAAATACACTGAGCCATTCTATTGCAATTTGAAAACGCTCAAGTAAACATATATATCCGTAATTGGTGCAATATTTTTTGCAATTTTAAAAACTTTACTAACAATCAAAAATATTGTACTTACTCTGCTTTCTTTGAGTGATTTCTCATCGTTGATAAGCAAATACAAGTACAGTTCCCTAATTTTGTCATGAATATCGAAAAATGCTGAATTGGCTGCCGAAGGTGCAGATGGAGATCCTGATGTGAGTGAATTACAACTGGTACTGTGTTGCGTTGGAGTTGAAGACACTGCTTGTGGAGTATTAGTGATGGTTGTCACATTTGCAGACGAAGCGTTTGTAGAATATCCAATTGTAACAGCCGACTTAGATGTAAAAATATTCGAAGTTTGTTGAATATGTGAACTTGTTGTGGGTGTTAAAATGTTACTGCAGCTGAGCGAACCAGAAGTACTAAATGGCTGAAGCAAAGGAGGCGAGCCATATGATGATACATTTACTAATTTTGCTTTTTTACTGGGTGATGTTGAATTGTATAAACTACTACTAGGCGTATTATCAGTTAGCAACGAACGTTTTTCAGGTTTCGAGCAATTTAACGTCGGTGAAGTTGATGATGTACTTAAAATCATATCCGGTACTACCGGAGATGGTTTAATAATTGAGTTGATGGAAAGGAGATTTGGAGATGCCAGTGTATCCGTAAGAACCGACATTTGTTGATGGGTATCTGTAGGGACACCCACAGATGCCAACAGGTCATGATCACTGATACTTGTTGATAATGACGTATAATCTGGAGGAGATCCAACTTCATCAAAAATATAAGATGGAGGTTGATGGTGTATTTGATTTAAATTTGGTAAAGTTGAATTAGTGTGGTGCAGAAGACTTTGATGAGGTTGTTGAGACGTTGGTGGTTGTTGTGGCTGTTGAAGCGTTGGATACGTTGAAAATGGTTGATCTTGTTGTAGTGACACTGTCTGTAGTTGAGACGTTTGTCGAAGACTGCTGTTATTATTTGAGGATCCTTTCAACTTCAACAGTGTGTCATTTATTATAAACTGCAAAGAAACATAGGTATCAAAAGTTAGTGGTGATATTCATAAAAATATAATAGTATAATCATCTTGAACTTAAGTGGATAGAGGGCAAAGAAATAAAACGAATACTTAATTCTTTACCAAAACAACAAAATAAAATAATACCTTTTTTTATTTACTTCTTTCTCGAATTGCATCAAAGTGACGATATATTATATTAAAAGGATGTAAAATCTGTTCTATAAATTGAAAGATTATATACAAAATCAATTGTATGTCGTATAATTGCTGTTATATAAGTCAAACTAAGCAGTATTTTTAAAGTCAAATATATCAACACAAGTAAACAAAAACATAGACAGAAGAAAGTGAGTGCACACCATCAGTTTGATAATATTTATTGATTGTATATTGTATTTATAATTTATTAGTGTTATTATGATGGTTAGATCGTTTCACGACATATTCCAATAATATTTTTATGACGATATACTATCTTTAGGTATATATGGTTTGAGATAATTTTTGTAGTCAAAGAGTTAAAAAAATTGAGTTATTCACATAGAAAATTAAATTTAAAATTTGAACTCAGATGCAAATTGCGCTAACCGCAGCTGTAAATGAGATTATATTTAAATTTATAATGCGTTTTTGGGCTCTAGAGAAAACATTTTTAAAGTGAACTTGGCCGAGTTTTGCATTCAGACCCCTCAATTATCATTTTATTACTTTGTCGTTTGGTAGTGAGAATAAATATAATAAATATAAATCTAAAATAAATATAACAGTTTTAACCTTAATTTTAACTATAAAAATTTTCGAGTACTGTAAAATGGGGTGACATTGATCTTACGGGGTGACTTTTATAGCTATTCCGAATTGCAATGATTTAAGTTTGGTGCGCTCGCCGCTCAATACCTACGCGGCGCTCACGACGTTGTCAGAATCTCATCCAGTGCACATGTATCCAGTGATTATGTGCAGTCTTGTGGTTGTTTTAAGTTGTTTTTGCAATTTACTTAACTATTAAAACATTGTTTTTTGCAATCATTGCAATATCCTCGAAATTTAACTCCTCTTTCAATATTCAACAAACTTACGAGAATTTTTTAACATATATATAATTATGTGTGTGCAGTAGTGACAATTGTTTATTTTATATTTAAAAACACATATATTCGTGGTGATCAAGACCAACCATGGTAATCAATCTCACACCAGAACAGAAAATTTTGCAAGTCTTCCAAACAGGCTAATGAACTTCTAAATTGCGAGATTGATCATTGTTGGCATAAACACAATATAAAAATAACCTACTTTTTGATTTTTCTCCTGAAAATAAAGCTAAATAGAAACTTCACATTTGTTGCATTTTAGGAGTAAATAGGGATACGTTATTATAGGGCATAACAATTCAATCTGAATTGTAGTTTTTTAAAATGACACGAAATTTGCAGAGTGAAATGATCAATGTCACCACATTCTATGGTAGTCATTTCGATTTTAACTCATCAAAATCAGTTAAACTTATTATTAAATTATATAACACCGTAAATCCGAAGGTATTTTCGAGTTTTTTGCTATTAAGAAGACAAGAGCATTTAATTGACACTCGAAACGTTGTGGATTTAGTTCCACTTCCAAAAATAACGATTGCTCTTTTTCGTGTTCATTTGGAATCGTTAAAAAATAGAGTTCTCAATAATTAAGATTGTTTTAAATCCTGCCTTCGTAACAAGAGGCAGAATATTTCTTATTTTGTAAACCCCAGTATAACGTAGAAAATTTGTGCTTTACACTTATTGTGGTTAAAATCGAATATTATATTTAAATGTTTAAAAGAGTTCTTTTCGTTTGTTTCGTGGTTTTAAACCCGTCTGTTTCATTACTTGTTTCAAGAAAGCAAGTTTTTTTTGTTTACAGCATGAAAAACTGAAAAAGCAGTATTTTATCGAGAAAAAACTTGTTTTAAACAAAAAAAAACTCTTTTAAACAATAACAAATGGACAGCTTCTTTATATCTCTACCTGATATGTGTTTTGTATTTCTTGGTGTCTTTGGGGGAAAAATATGCTTAAATCAGATATATTCATGATTGAACAATTCAAAGCACATGCAAAGGGTTCTTATTTCCGCTATAGAAAATCAGGTCATTGTTCAGATACATGTTCTTCTCAAAACCAAGTAATGACTGTTGAAAACATTCCAAACTCAAGCAGTTGTAAGAAGTAAAGAACAACTTTTTGTGCTAGGGAATCAGCTTCCAGTTAAAGGTATCCATATTTTCCTAAACACAATTTTGAATTGTTTATTGGATGCGCTTTTATGGAGCAGGCTATCAGTTTTATCTACCAATTCTGAGCTGAATAAGATCAAAATTCCAATTAGAATTTTTACATTGATTTCGCCATAATTTCGATCTTCGACGCAATTGATTCGAATTACATAACCGAGCCCTGTAAACTATCGCGAGCTTAGTAAACAAACCATACGAGATAATTATCCTTCGCCAATAATAGATGATTTGTTAGATAGACTGCTTGATAAAAGGTATTTTACGGAGTGGATTCCATCATGTGGATATGGCAGAAATTTCTATCAAATCACACTGCATCCAGTGTGTTCGAACGCAATTGACGCGCTAACCGTCCACATTTCATAAAGCAGCTTTAAAAAGGGCATGCTTGTTTGCTTGTCACCGCAACCATCAACGCGTTAAGCTTACAATTAGCTTTTGTGCATCGGTGGACATAAGGCTTTAAGATAAGATACAGATAAGATCGTAATAATCGAGGTACAGTCAAACCTCTCTAATTCGAATTACCAAGTGCCTGTCGAATTTCGAGTTATGGAGGTTTCGAGTTATAGAGGTCCCTTTTTATCTTCCACCCAAGAATCGAAGTGGTAGAAATATCAACGAAAGTCCTGAAACTCAGTTCGAATTAGGGAGGTTTTCGACTTATAGAAAAAAATACATATATAAGAAATTCAAGAGATCGCCTAAATTAGGTCAAAATATTCGAGAGGAATTTGAGTTATGGAGGGTTCGACTAAGAGAAGTTCGACTGTATTTTGAAATTTGCGATTAATTTTTTATAGCCAGCTGCATTGTTTTACAAAATCAACTTTAATTTCCTAATTACTTCACGGATTCAAAATTTAAATCTTTTCCTTCCTACTGTTTTATGCAAGAATTTTACACACAGCCTTCACAAGAAAACATGCAATGGAACTCAAATGCCTTTGTGCTACAAAAATCTAAGTAGTTTACGATAAGTAAGCATAGTAAAATATTCTATTCAAGAAGACCGATATTTCGTCGTAACTTTATTTTTCGGTTTGATCAGACGGAAAAAAGAGCGAACCGTTTTCCTTTTAATGCTTTGTGAATCGCTCAGACCCTATATTGTCACCGATTACCATGATAAATAAACATAATTTGTATGCTTTTATTTCAGTATTTAGTATCTTCACGTTTGTTTTTTTATCACAACACATCCTTTGTATGCATTTTTATATTTTATATCAGTAACATGTCATTAAACCCATTCGAGACGGATTACACACCGTGTGTGTAATAATATAAAGCTCTCTCGCTGCAAAAGCATTTCTGTATGAAGCTTCCTCACGTATGTTTCTAAAAAAATTCCGTCTCGAATGAGTTAAAAAATCTCTAGTACATACATCTTTTTAAAATTATCCACCTAAAGTTGTTTATTATTTAGATGTAGTACCCGCTCAATTGAGGAGCTCCGTTCGATGATTAGAGAAACTGATTTCGAATTCATTATTTAAGTTCAGGTTTTTACTACAATAAAGCAAAATAATATATTTTTTCTTAATTTCACAATTCGATTCTACTTGTACATAATTATGTTTTAAAAATAAAAACTTCAAAACACTTCTGGTTCTTCTTAAAATTGTAAAAATGTTGCTTAGACTACCGCCGATATATGTATATAAATACATGTTCTTCTAATTCTAATAAATAAAGAAAAGAAGTATAATGCGAAGTGAGTAGATTTTCTTGTGTACCTCTCTCCTATCTCTTCTTCTTCTTTTTTGTTCTCTTCCATACTCCTCCATAGAGCGGTAGCTACAGCGAAGGTAGGGAACCGCAGAATGCGAGCGGCTTTACTACTTTATTAGGTTAATTTTGTTTAACTTGGCTATCCGGAAATATCGACCAGACAGATGGCCATAAAGAAGATCTAAGCACCCAAATACCCCAACATGCAAAGCGCATGCTGAGTCTTAACGGTACTTAATCCGTGTCATTTCCTCTAGTCACAGTGCTAGCTGCACAACATGCCACTGCCCCTCTTACCCCATAGGCAGGTGGGGGATCCTTCCATTAGGGAAAGCCCAATTGGAGGACATTGTCGCATTGAAGCTGATATTTTTACAAAGCCTCCTACCATTTAATTTAAGATTTAATTTTATATGTTAACTATAGTCAATGCAGAATAACGAGTCGAGTAATATATAAATATTAATTTGGAAAAGTCAAGAAACATTGCATTAATGCAATGGCGACTGTTTAACATTTTGCAATCGAACATTGATGGTTGGCCAACTGAGTGAATTTTAATTTGTTTTTTTTTCAGATTCTTAACTTCTCAATATGAACCGTTTTCTCAATAACACCTTACCGCAAAGAGGTACACATACCAATTCGTATCTGTACCGTTTCGCCCGCAACCAACAACACACAAAAAAAACGTATTTTTGCGGGTCCCGCGTACAATTTGTTAGAAATTCCAATAAGGATCTGCTGCCACAGATTCTCCAGATATAAAACCATATCGATTGGATGAAAGGATATTTTTGCATTGCGGTAACAGCTGAGACAGTTTTGCTATCGGTCCATAATGTTGAAATTTAATTTCTTTTGCCCTCCATATATTCGGACAACATCTACTGAGAGATTTGTACTGGAGGAAATAAAGCGCTAAAGCAGCTTCATTCATAATTAAAACCTTATATTTCCTTTCTTGGACATATCAAATTTTTTTTTGCATTAATAAAGCGTTTAAACACATCATACGTGTATGTAACCATTAATACAGATGATGAGGGTCAGTAAGTACTGATTCATTGCTATCCAGTCACCTCATTAGTAAGATTTAACAGAGATAGATGCCCGAAAACATATGATTAGACCTTGAAATTGATAATAGGTCTAGATATCCAAGTTACAAAGGAAATATTGCACCGCACAAAAAACTGCATTGAAATTTCATTAACATATTTAGTGTGTTATATTTCGTACCCATTTGTGGATAGATAAAATGGTCCTCGCATTGTTGCACTTGTTAGCTTGTGATCAGATATGTAAAATTTTTTGGACCGCATTTTGAATTCTATTACTTCTGATCGAGATATTTCAATAAACTGGTGTTAATATAGGCCGAGCAATTTATTACTAATTATTGGCAGTTTTACGGGATTCGTTTTCATGGACATTTGGAGAAATCTGTACAGAAATACTTGTTAAAGGCCATGCGCCTTCATTGTTAAGATAACTTATTTATAACTTTAGTACAAATAGCGTTTTAATGTGGGTAATATGTATACAGCTTGCAAGACAATACTTGTCCTATTTGAGCACGATTAACCATTTAATCCAAGCTTTTATCTATAGAAAACAATTTTCTTTACAGTTATTGTATATGTACTCTTAATCTGAACATAGGAAATGGAAAAATTCGAAATATCCTAACATACAACACATATTCAAACATATTTCTTTTGATCTTTTTGAATAGCGAATGCAGTTGTTTGCATTCTGCACTAAATTTGTACGAAATCATAAAATATTAAATAATTGCTTTGTGCTTACATCGGCTTCTTGACATGATGAATCCAAGCTTTGCATTGTGCCTGGATGGTCCTCATTCAACTTATTCCCTTTGTAACTAACTTTTGTCAGAAAATGTTGACCTTAGCGATCCTACCAGAAGTAAGGTAATTGCAGAAGCCTCTCTTTGACGCATTAATCTGGAAGAAAATATGTGTACAAATTAGAATACACGAATATTATCGTTTAAATTTAAGGAGTTTTTTTAAAAATCCCTAGGTGATTTTTAACAACTTGTTTAGCATCGAAAATGAAAGCGAAATTATTTCGCAAAGCAAGTCAACGAATATTATTCTAGTTTCACCTTACAAGATTATCATAATTCTTTTGCCATCCACCAAGGATTATTATAAATTTCAATAATGCTCGTTACACACATTCCCCAAAGATTATTTAGGAATTAATATATTAAAATAAGACGTGAAAATTTTCATTAGGCAAACGCAATCATAGGGGCGAAATTGAAGAAACTTCAGATGACATGTTT
Source organism: Dasypogon diadema (assembly GCA_006980735.1). Taxonomy (NCBI): domain Eukaryota; kingdom Metazoa; phylum Arthropoda; class Insecta; order Diptera; family Asilidae; genus Dasypogon; species Dasypogon diadema. The sequence goes on along the minus strand of QYTT01092233.1, from coordinate 2,842 downwards.
TGACAGATTGGACTACTCTCTACCACACCGACATGACAGCAACCCGGTTAATATGTGTGTTAATACGCATTCTGGTGTTGGTCAGTTTTATACGTACGATAAACGTTGTGTGCGTTTGCTGCTACGAAATTCCCTACCAAAAACCACTTAATGAATTTCTTAAAAACAATTGAAAGAGCACAGGTGCTTTCTCGAAAGGATTGATTCTCCGAAATTGAGGGAAAATAAGGTAAAAACTGGTGGGAAACTTTGACAACTCTCAACTGTCAATCATACCTTGTTGCGAATGCCACAGAGAAGTTGTCCATGTGTAACACACACAAACCCGACTTATTGCAAAGCACTTTTCGAACGAATTCCTTCAAAATTTTCTTATTTTATCACTAAACACATCTAGGGTAACTATCATATTACAATTATTTACAATGATTTCACTTGTTTTCCATGAACATACACCTTATTTATGCAGAAATATATTTGGAAGAACACCTCTCAGTTGTGTTCACCCAACTACTACTTGTACACGTATTTCAATTTCAGATTATACATATACAAATCACTAAGTCTATCTCTATCTATCCTTTTGTAAATTGCACGCAACTTTGTTATTTAGCGCAATACGAACGAAAAAGTATTTTTCTCATTAGATCCAAGTGCCGATTTCCAATGACTATTCCAGCGAATTTTCTCGCCACACCGATTTTCTCGATACACAAATATTCTCGTAGATTGTTATTAATTACATGTGTTGCAAAATAATAACAAGAAATTAAAATACAAAATGAATTTTCTCACGACGACGAGAACGACGACGAAGACGGCGACGATTTCTTTTGATGAGAATACTCTAGTGGTGTGCGACTATCCGCCGTAACACAACCAGAGATTGACAGTTTTTATGAACGCACACAACTGGAAAAGTGACAATATTTTCATTTTTGTTGCGCGGAGAGATACTATGCGGTTGGTAGGCGTATTACAAACTGTCATTGGTGTAATTTTAAATAATTTGATTTTACCGTTTGTATTTTATTTATAAGTGGAATGATTTGAAATGTCCCAATTTCAGATGAAATAGGTTAAGAAAAGCAATTGCATTATAAGCAATTGTTTTAATGTGAGATATAAAATTCATGTAGGTTGCGTTCAGTAAATACGTATAAGAGTGGGCATTACCAATTGGGAAGTAGAATGAATACAATTTGCTTATTTAGCCCAATTGGATCATGGACAAAATGGCGAAATGTGAAGTTGTTTATTTTTGTATTTGAATTTTATGGAAAAATCAGAAAAATTTTCGTTTTTATCCCAGTAAAAGAATGTATCCTAAAATTATTCAATTAGGATTAAGTTTAATACCTCCTGACAAACAGTGTTTCTGAAGTAGGGGTCATCTCCTTTGTCAGTAATTTAAAGGTACACACTGGTTTGTTTACGTTGTTAATGGGGCTACTGTTTTCATTTTCATTCATACTTGTAGGAGTTCTCAATTTAAAGTATCCTGGTGAAGGAGTATTAGCCTGGCACTTAGAGCTCCTATTATCTTAACCACCACGGACTATCTTTTGACGGCAGTAACTAAGGATAAAGCAACAGTAACAAAGGAGTAAAGCCACTCCTTTGATCAAAACAAAATTTCTGGTGCATTGGATACCCCCGAAGAGGTGGAAATTGCCACATCTATATTATTCACTGGGATCAGTACCCATTGCAGTGCTTCCAGAAAGTAATAAAATCGATAATGGGTCTTTGAATCAAAAATATATGAGAGTATAGGATTAAAGGGGATTTTGTACCCTTGCTTAGATATTTTCAAAGTAAAGTTTTGTGCTTTACTGTACTAATTTACTCTGTTCCATGTTAAAATCCAATAACAATTTTTTCTTACTCCAGACCAGAACCCATCAGTAAAGATGTCAAAGTTTTGACAGTAATCCCTTCAGCTAGTGGAAAATTATAAAAATATTCGTGTGAGGATTCAGTCACGACACGATATTTAACTTAAACAAATTTTCTGATATAATTAGTGTATTCATGAGAGAGTATCAATAAACGTAAGTGCATACAGCATTTCTGTGTGTGGACGTTAGATTTTTATTAATTAGTAATTCTTTGTGGGTGCAGCCTCAACCATGTCAATTAGTATAGAACAAATTATCCAGGATGCTCAACGGATAGCAAATAGAGTCAAGGATCTGGAAGCCCTAGGGAATGCCTTGCTCATCGAAGCAGAGGGTAACAATAGGCAGATCGAGACTATGAAGCAAGTAAGTCCTAGCACCTTCAGTATAATTCCATAAGGATGTAGGATTCTTTTAAATGTATGATGCGTGGAGTGTGTTTTATATTTACATTTATTCCTGGTTTGCTGTTCTACTTAACTAGCTCATGTCGCTAGAAACTGGTTCTACTCGTTTTGATTCTATTTAACGCGTCTAAACAATCTGCTACTTTTGATCTTATTTACTGATTTTTGTTATTTGGACAAATTTGTCACTGAGCTGCAGAAAAATGTGAAAATGTGTTATTTATTAGTTTATTTGCAAGTACTCGGTTCGCTGGTAGCAGCAATCTCATGACTCCACTCAGCTACACCGAAATCAAATGACAAGGCGGACGTCTGAAATGATTAATCCTTAGTTTCCCATCGCCAAATCTGGGGAATTATGTTTTTCCATTAAACTGATTGACTGGTAATCATTCGTAGTAAGACTGAGAAAACTCATGAGTTTTAAAAGTGTGCAACACTACTTGATTTTCATAGAGCCTTTTATCGTGACGATTTACAATTCTGACGAGTGTAGGCCTTAATGTTTTGTTTAATATTTTGTAAGAAGAGTTC
>QYTT01092232.1:25809-64102 GCA_006980735.1 Dasypogon diadema | reverse complement strand
ATCGATAATTTTTCTATAGTATATGTTTTTTTTTCATATACCCAAGAATTAAAACTCACTTTAAATTTATTACTTCTCGTTCTACTAAGTAGAGGAATCATTTAAATTTTTGCATTTTCATCTAATCTCGTTTGATTATTATTTCATTAACTGGTTTATTATTGAGATTATTGTATTAAGTGAAGTGAATAAATACTACTCTAATCCTCATCAAAAGAAAATAGTAATTGGAAATAAAAGTTTTTCCTAATCGATTCGTTAAAAGCACTTCAATATTGCTTTTCGAGAGTTCCATACCTGAAAATGAAAAACCTTTATTGTGTAACTTTGATCGGTACTTTTGATCACATGACTTTCGTTTTTACGCCAATCGATTTGGGAATTTCAAGTTTAGCACGTAGCTAAAATATCAAAAGTGTCATATAACCTGTAAAGGTCAAATAAATCGTTTTTTTTTTTTGAGTGAGACATTGAAGTTCATATAAGTTCATATTACAACAATTATCAAAATATTTTTTAGTAAACTTTGGATTACTTTTTAAGTGCCCAATCACAAATTCCTTGTAGATCCTCATTGAGCCGATGCGATGGAGTCCTATTGGTTTGCTCAGATAAATCTGCACATCATAGGCATATAGATAACTAGACACATGTTTGATTACTTTCAGTAAATTATTGATATAGAGAGTGAACAGCAACAGACAGCAAGGATCCAACCGCATTTGATAGTTTGAAAGTTTATAAATCGAATTTTGCACTTTTATAATTTTGAAGCCTGTTAAAAAGAAAGTTGGTCAACTAAATCAATCGAGGAGAACGGTTATAGCTACGTTTTTTTTGCCAGCAGAGTACAGAGTTTGCATACATTAACTGGGTTAAATTAACTCGATTATTTTACAGAGTTAAAAAGCTTACTGCATTATTTAAGTCTTCTACGGGAAAATAGATGGCGCTTATTGAAATCTTTTGTATTTAAAAGTTGATTTTGCTCATTATAGTAATTGAAATAAACACAAACATGGACAAAACTAACATTAAAGATAAATTTCATGTTAATAACGTCCTTTGTTTATCTCGGGTTTGCTTAAAAAGAGAAAAACACAAGAAAAAGAAGAAGAATAAACTCTGTACTCCATGGATTCAAACCATTCTGTTGAGCTTTCATAACTCCGTTGCCCCAAAACAAAAAACACAGCTCAGGTAACCTATTTTCGAAAATTCCAATATGTCAGAGGACACTTTTAGAAGTATTTTTTTTACAGCAGTGCATACCTCGAAAGCGACTCTTTCAAGTACCTTATCTTACTGAAAAAACGGAGGAAATTAATTGGGCGGTAGTCGTCTGTGTTGTTCGGAATGGAAATTATGAAAGCTTTTTTCTAAATGACCGGGAATAGAGACGAAATTTAACAATGATTAACAGATTCGCTGGGAATTTCTTTAGAAAAGCTTCCGTGAGAAAAATATATGTAAAAATGCATTTAACAAGAGAAAGCTTTAAGAGCTTCACACAAACGTGCGGGATTAGCAGCAAAGCTGTTAAATATGTGCCCCAATGATTTAACAATCATCAAATGATCATTTTGAGAGGTCTGGATGAGAGGAAATCACATCACATCCAGCTCTAGTTGATTTTATAAAAATTGATGCTTTCCCATTATCCAAAATTTTAGTCGAAAATCAGAGATACATTTCAGAAAAACACAAATATCAAACTCTAAAAATTCCTTCAAATTCCGCTCATTGCAGTGCGTGTAGAGATATGTCGTTAAATAAAAAACAGGAAAAATTCATTCAGTAAGTAATTAACGAAAGAGCTTACCAATTATGTACTTGATTAAACTGGAATCTTACATTCCTTCTCTTTTATTAATGACTAGACTAGACATTAGGTAATTCCTAATGGATTGAAATGTATCTTCCTCCAAATTTATGCCCACGCATTTTCGATGTGGTATGAAGGTAGAAATGTTTCAAAATCTTCCGAAATAGTGAAAATAAATCATCAGCGATAAAAATGCACCGTCTCTCGTCTACACAATATTTTGTATACACTTCAACTGAACTGCTAGACATGACACACCGTTGAAATATAAATTTAACAAAATCAATGGAATTTTTGTTCCACCTAATTCTTGAAAATGTTCTGGAATTCCAGAGTACAAATCTGGCGCCTACACACTTTCGCTATATTTGAATTTTCCGTTGGGTTTTGTCGCGACGGACCATTAGAATTTGTTCGTTTCGAAAAAATCCAAATGTGTTGACGAGTAGTTGATGCTTTACGCACGCCTAAGTCTCCTAATGCTCTCAATTGTCTTGAATTTTGTGGAATTCAAAGTCAACAAAATTTCCAGATGCTATCAATCATTTGGATAATTTTGTATGGTTTTATCGTGTTTTTTTTTCCTCTATTTTCTTTCATTTGCATAATGCCTTGTCTCACAAGTTGAAAACAAACAGAGGGGTTTTTTATGAGAATTTTGGAAAATTCCCAAATCCAGATCGTACCAAATATTTAGTGAATGTTTTTCTTTCTTTTGGGAATTGGATGTTGTTAAGGAAGTTTTTCTCTGTCAGCACAAGATGTACTGCGAGAAAGATTAATTTGTCCCAAGATGATGATAAATATAAACTATTCAGCAAAAATGTGTGTTTTTTTTTCTGAAAATGTCTACACAAAATGAATCAATATGATTAAGCGTGTAGGAGCAGTAACATGGGCATTTTGTTGGGATTTAGGAAAAGTGGTAGCATAAGTAAAATATAGTAGAGAAATTTGGTGGCCCTTTTTACAGTTGACTGTTTTGAATTTTGTTACCAGAAGCTTACTTATTCATCTGTAGAAGTTTAATTCGTAAGAGTTTAATTCACATTTTTTCACCTGATAACCTGATACAAATCCCATTTATATTACCTTGATGCTCTTTAGTATCGATACTTGGTATTATCCACCCGTTTACAGGCATTGCCCTGAATTTTAATTAGTTAATATTCTAGTCGATATTGATTAATATAACAGGTTCACACATATCGTCATATAATCACATCAGAGCTGATCAACTCAGGTAAGGTTACTGATTATAAGACTGCCTAAGATAATCAAAGAGAATATTTATGGTATTGTCGATCAGTCTACTCTAGGGAAGGACCTCTAAGGGAGATCCTCTGATAACTTTCTTGCCTGGCTGAAGAATAGAGCAGAATTTCATCTTTCAAGGATGTAATGTTCACTGTATACTGAAAGTAATTTTGTTTTTCAGAATAATTTAATATCCCAATATAAAATTTCAGTGTTAATTTTGTTATATTTCAAGTGCCGGAGTTGTCAAAGTATCAAAATCACGTTTGCTAATTTCTAATCAAATGGCTCATTCCATAATTTTAAACGATTAACACGTTCGCGGATACTTACTGCAATTGCAATGGTTTTAAACGAAATAGAACTTGCAAAAAATAATCCATCCGCTGTCGTGTTAAATAAATTACAGCGAAAACAACCAGACTGACTGTCATCAGCTATAAAATTATATCTTCTAAGATAAATTTGTTGATCTAAGTGCGTGTAATCTAATCATTCCAATCAAGTTCAAGGTAAAAGTTTAGCCATCTGTAACGCTCCAATTTCGTTATTGTGTTTGTTCTGCATATTTTGTTATCACTTAATTCGTTTATTATCACAAACAAGATCATCTATGAAATCGCCTTGGCGCCGACATGAATCATTTGCTAATACAAGAAACACATTTGATCGCTCCTAAGATTCTCAGAAGTTTAAACGCCTCAGTAAATGATTCACGTTTCTCTTGACCTCAAACTCGGTTAAACACTTTTAGGAGAAATTTTAATTTGTAGCACTTCCTACTTTTACTAGTTTGGACCTTTGTTTCCATTTATGTTTTCGTTGTTCAATTAATTTCTGTTGGAAACAATTTTCAATAGTATGTTTTTCATGTTATGGGTTTCGATTAATACACGCGGGGGCTCCACTCAATCTCTGTCAATCAACTCTCGCTAACCAGCTGCCAAATAACACACAATATGATTCTATTCGATTATCTAATCAGCGAAAATGCAATTTGCACTTTGTTGCCAACTTTTCACCATTTCTTTGGATTCGAATCTTAAGAGAAGTCGGGGACCAAATGAGATCTCTATCTCGCAGCATCGTCACGTAACCGAAGAATTTCGTGCATTTAGAGCTAGCGCCTTCGGCTCTTTTAATTGTTGATAATCAGTTCAATTGTAGTCAAATTGAAGAGAACGTTTTTCTACAAATTATTTTTCCTTCTTACTATAAATTTTCCGTAAAAAGAAAGTGATTATTCCGTGCAATTGCTTTTCTGGATTTAGTGCAGTGATTAGCACGTGAAATTCTACGTTTAATATTGTCGTCCACTTGTAGCCACCCGCTTATAAAAAGTTTGGTCTTGTTAAAGTGCTGATTCAGTGTCTATAGTTGAATAATGAGATTAGTTGCAGTGGTTACGTAAGGGGTATTAGTTTGCTGAATTCCGACTGAACGTTTAATGGACAATTTAAGTAAATGAGATAAAGTAACTGATTCGGATGTAGTGTAAAGTATTTGGAAAGTTTGTCCAGTAGGGCACAGACATTGTTTTTAGAAAGCGTGATCTGTTTGGACTGAGAAAACTTGTTGCGTTTACTGATACTTTTGTTTGTTTTCAAAATATTGTGTAGCCAATATTGTTCCAGATAAATTTAAATTGGCCAAACTCTATTGGTTTCATTGTGCCAGAATGCATTGATAAATATTTTTATGATCTTTTACTTTCACTTCGAGTGATCTTGACCCATGACAAATACTTTTGATTGAGGCAATAACGACGTAGTCAATCTGTCTTGCCAAAAAATCTTTAATCCAATATTTCAACTTTCAACTCTTCAATTTTCTTTGTATTACACCACCTTAAAGACAGGAAACGTTACCTGTAAAAGTTATACACGTCTAGAATCGCACGTCCTTTAAACGTTAAATTTAGATATAAATAATAATATTAATAAATTAGTTTGAAATGGTAGATTGATATTTACTCAGTTGATTATTATTAATATATTTCAATTTTGGAAGTTTTAATTTTAGTCCTTAACGGTCGCGAGACTCTGCTGTGCGAAGATCACACACAGCAAAATATAATAAATAAAAGTTTGACAAATTGTATTTTTATATTGTTCAAAACTTAGCACCAATTTTAATACATCTTTTGGGATAATTACGCAAATTTTACTTATTTACTAAAAACAATAGGTAATTTTCAACGAAAAGTTAAAATACAGATCTCCTTTTGTCTTTTATATTTTGTAAGATTACATAAAAATATTTTGTCAAGTATATTTTGAAAACTCCCAAAAAATTAGAAAGTTATCACTGTGTAAAGAAATTTTGGCACAAATGAGAATAATATTTGGCGCTGTTTTATTTACGTCAGTTCGACATTTTTTCTACATAGTCGTCATAAGCGTTTGCTATTTTAATAAAACCATTTGGCAAATGTAAAAGTTCAATGACATCCATTAGAACAGAAAAATTACTATTATTATCATTTCTAGTGGAATTGATTAGGTGCCTTGTATTTTTGTTGTTCATCTATCGTCATATACCTCAGTTAAGGTCGTCCAATGTTTCTATAATTTCCATAATATCGAAAGGAGTTCTGTCTACAAGGATTGTTAGCATATTCAAAAAATCTACTCCACAATTCAGTACAATATGACCAAGAACCGCATTAAGGTATATGTAGATGGGAGAATCATCCTATCTTAGTCCTAGTTCCTAGATTCTTCTGCGATGTGTCAGCAAAAGCTTTCAAAGTATTCTTATGCCTACAAAGCAGCACATTATTGCCTGTTTGCACTATCCTATGCCAACAAGAGATGGTGAAATGAGATATTATATTCCTAGCATTTCTATATTATATGACGTACCGTAAAGAACTGGGACCAGATTATATTCGATCGCACCGACAATTGAACTTATGGCGGAATACAGAGCTGAATAAGTTTTCAAAATTCCGAATAGAATTTTTATATTAATACTGGCATAAGTTCGATCGTCGATACGATTGAATCGAATTACATAATCTGGTCTTAAGTACATTGCGCCAAATGTTTGGACGTTTATTAAGGCTCTAAACTGCGATCTAGCTTTCGAGTACTTATAATAGGGGAAAGACTTATTAGCTTATGAGGATATTCTTTAAATGCAAATGTGTAGCTTCTCGAATTGAGCTACTAAGCCGAACACATACTGTGCTGAACTAGAATGTTATTTCAGTTTGACAATAAGATATGTAATTAATACGTTATATGAAGATCACTTTAGAGGTCACTATTCGAAGCTGTTACGACTGTAGAAGTTTGGTTAAATTTACTCTGTAATTCAATAATATTATAGTGAATGTGAATTTCAACAAAAAAGACACTAATCAACATTTAGACCAATAATTCAAAGCGGTGACTACTTTTATTATTGAACATTCTAGATTAAAGTGAACAATTTTGATGAACATTTATTATACAATCAATAAGAATGTGATATTATATATGTGTCAATAAAAACAGTTGTAAAATCATGCAAAAATATTAATCAGACAGTAAATAATGGATAAGCTGACATAATGCAATTATTTTCGTATTTAAAGTGTGCAAGTAAAACATTTATTAAAGAAAAATTAAAATCTCTAAGGAAACCAAAATGCGTAAGTTTTGCATGCAAATATTTTTATAAATTTACTATATACTGTTATACAAGGTATAGAGATTGTATGAATCGAGTAGTAGTGGGCAAAGTGAAGAAAAAGTAAAAATTGTAAATATAGGAAGCGACTTAAAGTGTGTCGTTTAGGAATGGCTGGGGTGAGTTTTTCTCTTTAATCACTATAATTTTTCTACTAGACCACCGGTGATACACCAATTTTGTAACCAGACTTTCTTTTAAAATTACTCTTTTTGTTATCTGAACGGAAATGTAACACGGTGGATTCTCAATTTAACAAATTATCTATGGAATGTTCTTTCCCTCTTCAGATTGTCCAACTTCAAAATGGTCTTGCGTTGTTTTTCAGTCATCTGAAACTTGATACATTAACAAAAGCCATTCTGTCGCTAAATTGACAGATTTTCTGATCCGTCTTCCATACTTCTTTGTTTCAATTTGCTCTATCAGTTGATATTCCGTCAACTCTAATTGATTGTGTTGTATCCTTCCATTTAAAAAAAGTCCTTAAAGAATTTTGAAATCCAAAGAAATCACTGATACATTTTAAAATTCACAGGTTTCATAAATACCCGCACAACATTTCATTTTTGTAAATAGTAAAAAATTATAAATTTAAAGTGATTTATTAAATTTGCCAATAAAGCTGATCTAAACCTCTGGTAATACCTTCGATTATATTCTTCTCATTTTCGCACGAATAGATTAATGCAACCGTAAAGTTACGGTTGACTTAATTAAAGTGCCTCTATAGTAAAAAAACAGAAACGTAGAAAAACTACAACCGGTAGCGCGAGCCTTGGATCAATTACTAGTTTGATGTAAGTTTTCTTGGTTCTTGCTCTGAATATATTTCTTTTATACGTGCAATACTGTGCTCATGTTATCATGAAATTAGAAAAAAAAGATAATAATAGTTTTGCACAAAAGTGAAAATTGTAGTGAAAGAAATTCGTTTTTTTTAAAGAATAGAATGTCAACACAATAAGGAAATATGTACTTAAATGTTTCACATTTTAATTGTTTTGTGTGAAAGTGTGAAATGTTTTAAAATCTGTCATAACTAATGCAGATTGATATTGTTGTGATTCTTGCGAAGATTTATAAACAGTGCAATGCTTTTTTTTATTCAATGCTAATCTGAGAAATGAATTCTTTTAATGACCCATAGTGTGAAATGCTATTTTACAAAGATATAACTATTGGAATAATTTGTACAAGAATTTTGGGTAATAGTTTTTTGGCTGATAATCTAGCTTTAAATTGATCCTTGAACGCTAGCCAATAATAATATATTCAATTATCAGATTGGCGTGCAGACACAAATAATTATAGTTAAATTTAATGGAAGGATGGCGGTTGCACATTAATGAATAATAGTACCATTTTTTTTAAATTTGTTACTTGAAAGATCCAAACAAGTTATCTTCTTTGGACAAATTTCTAAAAAAGAGCATCAGCCCTTGAAACTGATCTTAATATCGTCCGATTTATGCCTGATTGAACAATAGACACCGCACGTTTTAGGTGAATCGTGTGCGAGTAACCTACTACCGTGATCTAAATTTTTAGTGAGATGATATTTCAGCAGTAAATTGCCTATTTTTTCTTAAACACATTAAGTATACTTTACTTTATTTATGATTAAAACAATAAGTAGTTTCAGTATTATTATGATAGTCTACTAATCTACTTTAACCTTACAAATGTTTCAAGTAGAGCAAAATTGTAATTTCCAAAACAGCCAAAGTTTTATGCAACATTCTAGTGCACAAGTACAATTTCTTGGCCGCAAATATCTGAAAAAGATTCAAATCACAGCTCTCACAGATAGTGAACAGAAAAAATTAGAGGCCCCAAAATTGAACCCTGTGAAATATCCTCTAAAAAAATAATGGGAATCTGAGCTACGTCCATTGCAGCGATAGGTATCTAGCTCTAAACCACTTTACCTTTATTCTATTTGCCCTATAATGACCGTAAGCACTTTTATGTTGTTACAAGAGTGCATTAGTTATGGGCATTCATTTATTGAAGGCTGAATTGCACTTAAGTGCCCTTCCTATTTTCCATGGATGGATCAAACTTCCGATCGACTTTGTGTGTTAGAAGCCTAGACCTTGATCATTACACCAGGCCTATTACTTTATTAATCTATGCTAATTATTTCCTGAACTCAACAGAGAAACTGTATTATCTTGAACTAATTATTTAAATATCTTAAAATCAGAGGCTATTTTTATATAAATTGGTAACTCATGATTTGTAACTCATGCAAATTGAAAGTTGATGTGATCTGCAAACCCTGAAGACTTGCTAATTTCTAAGTCATACCTTACTCGTTTGGTGAGATTTCATTTTATTTTCGGTGTGAATTTTAAAACTGATAGAGCAGGGAAACATTCAAAATTAATTTATTTGTCTAATCATCACACATTCTAAAAATAATTCTAAATAAATTCCAGAGGAACTTTTGCATAAATCTTCCAGGCGCCATTCTAACCAAAAATAATCCCCCCCTAATGTATCCCATATCCATTAACCTTTATACTTGTTTACAAATCTTCTAGAAAATTATACTCTTCGACGCCTTGAAATCCTAATTAGATTTGATGAATTTGACAACAATCGCCCAATTCAATCCGGACCCCAATAAAAAAGATTAACAAATTTTCTACAATTTACCCACAACAAATCGTTTACGCTCACAACTTTTAAATAATGTCACGAACAAGAAATGCACTACACAACAGTGTGGATGGACATTCCCCGAAATGAATGAAAACATAAATCAAGACGTTCCCAAAACTCGAAATAGATATCTAGACCGGATACCTTCCTGCTTCTTGGGATGAATGCAACATGAAAATAGAGTCATTCGCCCAACATGGGCCAAGTACTTTGACCAGTGCCAGCATTAACGTTGGCGTTATGGTCTTTTTATGAAATTTTGTGCACTATGTGGCTAGTGTCATGCTCTTGCATTTTATGTAACAAAAATAATTTTCTAGTCAAAATAGCCCACTATTTTTGGGTCAGCGTATGTAAATTTGTAGGTATTAAAGTGACTGCAGGGAAGAGGTGTTGTTTCGTAATTCTTTTGGATGATTAATTGCGACAGTTTTAAGCTTAAATTGGGTAGGGAGATCAGTATATTTTTCACGTATCCAAGTTATTTTTAATCCTGGTGCAACCTAAAAAAAACTTAATATTAAATATTTCATATTTTTCACTGTAATGTCTTTTTAGAAAGTGCAGCACTTAGTCCTGCTGGCATTCCAAAAATTTGCATTAACTCCTTAGATTTATCACATAAAGCATAAATTCCAAAAACGAGGAAATGATGTTTTTATGAACAAATTCATATCACCACAAAAAGTTCTTCTGCCAGTCTGAAAGTGAACTGAAATAATAGCCTCCTTTTATATTCTGGTTAATGATACAGTAGCAGTTCCAGTGGATTCTCTGCGCTTCAGTCTCTTTCTAATTTGCCTAATTTCTACAACACTTCAAGCATTAAGCAAATGGAATGAGAAATTAACGAATAATTACGGCAGTTTGGTTGTAATGTAATTACTCAGGAGCTGTAGACCAATAATTGAAAGCTTCAGAGAATAATTTCAAAATTCGCTTGAAGGTTCCCCCAAAAATATTTTCATGATGACTTCAAGGTTTCGTAATGCTATCGATTTGTGGTAGCTATCCTATACAATTCAAAATATACGAACACGCGAAAAAATTTTTCTCTACTTTCATAGATAGAAAAAGGTGATTACTTTTGTTTACTGCCAACGCCTACCTTTTACTACTCCTCTTATGAACCCCATTTATAATTCCCAAAGAGAATATTGATAACATTCAATTTATTAAAAGAATTTTCTTATTATTATTATTTTTCTTTTTTCAGGATCAGTACGAGCCAATGCTTACCGCATCCCAATGCGGGGCAAGGACCCCCCTGAGTCCTCTGGCACAGGCTGCTTTAGAGAAACATTTGCCCGGCTTTCCGTCAAAACGTCTACTTCAACACTCACAAAAACCAGCTGTGGAAAAAACTGATGTTGCGTGCTTGACAGGTAAAACACTTTTCCGCAATTTTACCTTCTCACTAAAGATTGTTTCTGGTTTGAGACTATGTATTTTCTTTTTACTCTTACATTTTGTCTAGTGGTTCGGTTAATTAGCGACGACACAATAAATACGCGATATATTAAATCAATCAACATTTCGTAACAATGCGAGACAATATAGGGTGAACGTTTTATTTTCACTTAAAAGAAATTGAAACTTAGGAAAAGAGAAATTTCTATCTTGTGCTCGAAGTGGATAGTAATACCGAAGGTGTTTGCTTTCAAGGTAGTAAATGCGCTTGAAATTGGATTCCTTCATCATTTTATTATGTAAGAATTATGCAAAAAAGGAAGTTTTATATAATTACGGTTTTCACGGAAAGTCATCCGAAATAATATCCGGTTGTGAACGATTTCAACTAAAAAGAGAACTACAAATTGCAATTCTTAATATCTACTATAGTTATTTCTACTCAGATTTTAGGAAACTTATGCTTATGTGCTTATGAAGTAGTTGGTAAATTTCGCGATCCACAGTAAACAATACACTCCTCTGGTCTGATATTGTGCAGATTTAAAATAACTACCAATTTCCTTTTTCCTCATGGTCCTTCTGCATTATTTGTGTAATATATTCGTTTTAGCTTAGTCCCCTTAGCTTAATCACAACCATCAACTTTTTATCGGCATACCCAATTGCCCTGGTTATCCTCTCAAATATAATGCAAGTGATTGTATCTGTTGTTTTTCTAAATCAACTTCTTTTACTTTCTTTACAGCATGAAAAATTACTATTGTATTTTCTGTACAAAAAAGGACTTTTCCGACTTTGAACACGTCAGCTTTTTACACTTCTTATTTAATGTGGGTACCAGGGCATGAGGGCATCGCAGAAAATTAGACTGTGGATCGATTAGCAAAAAAGGGTGTTGAATCCAATTTCATTGATCTATACAAAAGTCACATCAAGGCTATTTTCCAATCATGGGAAGAGACAGTCAACCAGTTATATTAAATCAGTCAACCTGGCCTAAGACAAGCGAAGAAGTTTATAAACTACTCGCGGAAGAGAAAGCAGGAACTCCAAATCGGAGCTAAGGACCTTGACAAGCTGACTGTCCAGTGACTGTTCTCTAAGATAGCACCTAAAAAAATGCTGGAGCGGGACAGATTTTGTGCCACTCCGAAGTACTGTTTTGCCAAGGAAAGAAGCATCTTGTTATGGTGATCATTTGACCAAACAATATTTCCAGTTTAGCACCCAAAAGAATCATAGACTATATTAATCTTGTATGGGGTCGTTCAAAGGGCTTAAACACAATAGATCCAAGATGGTTGAGTTGGAGGTTTCTCATAGCCTCCATTCCATATTCCTCCGGAATAATAATTTATGGTGTTGGCAGTGGATAATTGTATAATAGGGCGATTTGAGATAAGCAAATATTCCACAGGTTAACTTTGGTTCACTTTGTGGAACGCCCCAGGGATCGATCTTTGATCTATTATTATTTCGCCACTCTATTAATGACTTCCTCAAGATGTGAAGATGTAACTCTCTCTACAGATCTGATATGCTGATAATGTGCAACTGTACATAAGTAGACCTAATTACTGCCCTCCCGAAATTCGCTCTAACTCCAAAATTAATTTTTTATTTCATGGAGTAACATGGAATGAAGTAATAGCTGCGTTTTTTTTGGCAGGCAGAGTACAGAGGTGTCATACATTAATTGGGTCAAATTAGGTCGGTTATTTTACAGAGTTAATAAGCTAACCCAGTAAGCTTTAATATCAATATCAGCAGTTAACTCGATAAAATCTCCATCTATGAGCCTAGATAATCTTGTTACGCATTTTTTTAAAGATCTATTACCTTCTATTAGATCGTATCTTCTTCATATTATCAACTTACATTTTTTTTTTTGGAAACAATTCGGATATCTTCCAAGGTCTACGATTTTCACGTTTTTTTAATGTTATCTCATACTTTATAAGAGAAAGTTCCAGTTAAATTCTTCTGATATTATTCGAATTTGCAAGCCTCAGGCTACCTATTTAACATTGTATTAATTTATGACTGATATTAAATTTCCATATAAATTGTATGGGACAAACCTTTTTACCTTTCAATCAATTAGTTACCTTCACCAAAACCAATAATCTGAACAACTCTTTAGGATCTTAAGATGTATGATTATCGGCAGTTGCAATTTATTTAATGAAATTTGTTTTAATCTTCAAAGGAATTGCGAAGAAACCGTGTGTAAACAGTGACAATAACTTAATAAGTTCGCTACTGATTTAATTGAAGGCAAGTTAAGTAACAAAACAAGTTTCATTCGTCGTGTGATCGTAATTACTGAATTAAAACAACAGTAATAATTAAACATGGAGGCATCATTATGAGTAACATTGCGAGTTCATGCAAACGCTGCACTACACTTCTTTCGAGTTATTAAAATAACTGTGGGAGGAATCACAGAGAAACTACTTAACACCTAAGAAATATTCATTAAAGCATGAGATAGATGTTTCTCAGCCGTTGCTATCACGGCGCCTTTGTATGCCTCCTTCAAATAGGAAGATTCCAACATAAAACGATTAACTAAAAAAAAATGCTTCCTCAGTCTAGATATTTTCGATGATTTCGAAATGAGTCAGTTCATTGATCTTTTTTATTCTAAGTCGAGCAAATGCACTTTGTGTTGGATTGTATTGTCACGGGATCAGCTCTCCTCAAGTAGCATTTATCATTCTCTTGTTCTAAGTTTGTTCTGTCTTGAGAGAAGATTTTTTAATAAATTTGCGTCCATACTAAATGGTGTTGGCTATTTTGCGATGCTACCATCACCGCAAGTAATGCTCTCGATTGCTTACAAAAATAACAACAAATCGACCGGATGCCGGGTGGATTCCTCTCAAATTGTCGTCTTCCCCGAACTCTGTCGTGAGCTCTGGTACCATGTCTATGTAACAGATTAGTTCACATTCGTACTTTTAAGCGCACCTTCTAACGTTTTGCTAATTTGTCGTCGAAATATAAAAATCAATTTTTCTGAAGATAAATTTGGATGTGTTCATTCAATTCAAAATTTTGTGGTATTTTTTTTGAATAGAAATTATTATTGTGTGCTTTATGTTTCCTTATTTATTTCTGGCTTTGGAGAAGTTCCAAGCATAACAAAGTTTTTGTGTAAAAATTCTCAATTTTTGATAGCATAACAAGCACTAGTGCCAAAAATTAAATGTACCGCCAAATTTTAGAAGGTGTGTGATCCCATTTGTCACCTTTTTTTTTAATTTTTTTGGTTATGATATATTTATTGAGTTTGGTTCTTTAGTTCTTTGTGTCCAAGTGATTTTCTTTTATACTTCGCCCAAGCCTTTCAAAATTACACATTTATGTTGTCTGTTCGAGCTGGTTCATTTTATAAATAATTTTGTGTGATCTCATTTTTCGTTGGATTCTATCCATGGCTAATAACAATACTGCTAGTTATTTGGGTCATGTACATATAGCATAAGTGTAGACAATTTCAGCAAATTTTTAGGAGTACATAGTTTGCGATCTGGTGTGTACACAATGGCAATTTAAGCTTGTAGGAATTATTATAGCATGACGTCAAGTATTGATGTTTGGATTGTCAATGTTATCCCATATTTTTATTGAATTTTATCGTAATTTGCTATGTGTTAGCTATGGGCTTTCCATTATCTTGATGTAGTTACTCTATCCGTACCCTGTTTTCACTGCACAGTGTTGTACATGAGAAAATTATTTAAGAATCTGTCAAGAAAGGTTCCTGTGTAATCGGCTAGTTCCTACATATTTCAAAAGATAATATTATACATTCATATATATTGTATATATGGAAATCTATTTCTGCATTCTGTGAAGTTAGAGGTGGAGGTAGAAAATTGATTTAAGGGTAAGGGTGAATTGGCTGTACTTTTACTGAATGAGATTCACGTAATAATGAAAATATTTAACAAAATTACCAGGTATTATTAATTTTAATATTAATGCAACACATTTCTTACCATTTTCATGTAATCACTATATTTTAAGAGGTAAACAATTTAAATTTCTTTTACTAATTGTATTACATACACAAAGATCACAAGAGAATACTGAATTTATTGTGAGCATTTATTTTTTTTCTTTACTTTTTCAGATATTTGCAACGGTGAAGAAATACCTGAGGTAGAGATAATTTCTTTATTAGAAGAGAAAATCCCTAAATACAGGATCCGTGCTGATACTCTAACGCAATTTGGTGGCTATTCCAATCAGGATTGGTTTATTCCAACTCCAGCTCTACCCATTCCACCCGAAGGTTTAGGACTGACCAAAGATCAAATTCGAGAAACTTTAAATTATTTCCGTAAGTACAATATTTCTCTATTTCTGTTGTGTTATCATTTTTCCTTCTGCACCACATAATGTGGAATTTGAAAAATGAGAAAAACTCAACTTTACGCCGACTATGGTTTGCTACGAAAGAAGTGGAAGCCAACAAAGCAGCAGAGCTTTCACGTGGAGATTAGATGAGGTTCGGTTCAGATATCAAGTTAACATGCTACTACTGATTACCAGGTGGCGTAAGGTGTTACTGGACAAGAAAGAGGAAATGTATTAAAAGTGTGCGGCGGTTTTTCGGAATTTTTATTGCAAATAAAAAACTTTGTTGGTGACAATAAATACTTCATCATGACTTTTAGTGGCAATCTGGCATATCTTGAGAATTTTGTTACCGCAAAATTATTGATTTAAACAATTGAAGAAACCTTTTACTGAGTTTCATAACTTTTATGGTTCCTTATGAATCTTTTGAATTTTATTGATATTCGCACTTTATTACAGAGATCTATAATAATTATTAGCAACATTTATTAGATGTTAGTCATACAGCAACTCTTATGTAATTTTTAAGTAAATTTCCTGTAAAAATTTTCTCATAACATTGGACATTGACCTCAACATTTCTGCAAAGATTTTACTCTGCGACGTCTTTGCATTATGCATTGCAAAGCGGCAATCTTTCAATACCTGGCAATTGCTTACAATAATATTATCGTTATGTAGTGGATATTTCCGTATTATGAGCATCCGTCGAAAACTGGACTTATTCCTCAATCTCCTCATGTGTTTTTTCAATCAATCTAGAGTGTAAAATCGTAAAGCAATTTTGCACAAATATTCAATGTTCAATAATTCTTATGATTACGTGCTCTGCACCTCGTCAATTTATTTACTGCCTGCCACTATAGATAGGAAATTTCAGACTGCAGACATTGATTGTGATAATGACCAGCAAAGAAAATAAAAACAAAAGATATCTTGCGGAATATTTTTAGGTATCTGAAGAACATTCTCTGATTGCAAACTAAACGAAATTATCTTTTTCATCATACTTGAATTGATTGATTAGATTAAGATTTTCATGGAAATTGCATTTTTGCAAATGTTTTATTTTTCGTTTCTTTTTTCTTTCAGTGAGATTTTCTTAAGCTTCGTTTTTACAGAACTTCAAACTACTTAAGTATTCATTTTAGAACAGTAATAATTTCTGAGAATATCTTAACAATAACACCGGATTAATGATGCAAAACTTTCAAAGTTTAGAAGAAAATAGATGTTAGAAGCACTCTACTGTATTTTACCAAGCGAACTGACTTCCAATGAGATCGGCTTAAGTCGGGTTTCAGGTGATTGTATTTTTTTCGACAGTGACTTATGAAGCATTTGCCTTGAAGTTATCATGGCGAGATCCCAGTTTCCATTAAGGAAACTCCTCAAAAGTATGTAAGAAGCTGCTCAGAAAAAATGTAAATGCGACAATTTCGCAAAAATTGCAAAACAATCAAAATGATTATATTTATTATATACAAAAACGGTAGCCGAACAGATTGAGGCTCCTTTGTGTGCGCGGGTTCGGTGGTTGAGGCAATTTTACTGAGGATAAATCGAAAATTATCCCACCTGTCTTATTACACAAAAAAGAATTTGCCACATTATAACTTTAACTAAGGCGAAGACATTTAACTCTTCTTTTAAAATGAATTAAAGCATCTTCGATTTCGATTTCAATCAACAATCAATCGTTCTAGAATTTAATTTCCATATTTGGACAAAGATATGAAATGCACTATATTGGGCGAAGTGTAAAGGTAGGGTTTTATTTCTATTGGAGATGAGTCGGCAACACCAGGTATTGATACTGTAGAGCACCGAAGTAGTCATAGTTGCGTTTCATTCTATCATAACTTATTTCCATGTTTCTGATGAAATAGATGGATTAATTCTTTGAATATTCTCTGTACGCGCAACACATATGCCTCAACTAGTGCTTACTCCAACATCAAGATTTGTTAAAGTGGGATACACTTCGCTACTTCATTTAATTAACTTCTTTTTATTCTTTTCTATGTCTCTGGTCAACGTTGCTCTTCGGGTATCGGCTGAACTTTTTCAATACCCACGACTCTCAATAGGATAATGGTTGAAGAGGACTATTCAGTACCAATGTGTGTTGTACGTTGTACAAAATTCTTCATATGGAATTCATTTAGTAGCAAAAATCAATATTTTTCTTAATCTTTTAAAAGATTACATATTTCTGTCTCAAATCAATGATCTAATTGTTTTTTGTAATAATTTTCCACCGATTATACAGAAAATCGGGTCAGGAGAACAAAAACCTAATGCTTTGCAACAAAAGAGGCTAAAAATTCCGTTTGACTATCTAATAGGAGTATTAAAATATATTTTCTACCAAGTTAGTAATTTGCATTTCTCTATACATAATTCCCTTGAAGATAAAGTGTGATAATAAATCAAGCGCTATTACAACGTGTTGTAAACAACGACGATCTCTTGCGATAATTATGGGTCATTTTCCAATGTTTAATGGAGATTTTATTCAAAACAGTCGTGAAAGTTTTCTCAAATCATCTGAGAAACATAATGCAATTTATCTTTCAATCATCTGCCTGAAATATACATTTTCATCTAATGCCTGTACCCAATATCCGCCGTTCAGAAATGCCTTTGAATTTGTAATGAGTAGGTATAATCCTCATATAATTACTACCCAGAATACCTATAACCGGGTTAACTAAAAATAGTGTTGCATATCAGTCATCCCGTATTGCATCTCATTTTATATTTCCCAACATTGGTCGCTTGTTATGGGACATAAAATTAAATTAAAATCTCCACACCTATTAAAATTCTTAAGTCATAGTCAACGTTTCCGGAATATCTAAAGAAAACGAACAATCATATTCGTTTCGTGGCTGTGGTCTCTA
The DNA here is from genome assembly GCA_006980735.1 of Dasypogon diadema. Taxonomy (NCBI): domain Eukaryota; kingdom Metazoa; phylum Arthropoda; class Insecta; order Diptera; family Asilidae; genus Dasypogon; species Dasypogon diadema. The sequence goes on along the minus strand of QYTT01092232.1, from coordinate 45,985 downwards.
CAGTTCAGTTTGTGACATTTCTCACAAAACGAATGCAATAAAATTTGATAAACTGTTGCAGTCATGGATTATATTTTGTAATGCGTTAATGTTGATAGACACTTGTTGCCACTGTATATAGAAGGTATATGGAAAGTACGGCAACAATGGCCTCCAATGACTGTTGACTGAAAGTAAAATACAAATCACCGTGAGACATCTCTCTTCCACATCTAGTAGAATGCCGAATACGAGGATTTTCACTTGCATTTATGTCCATTTGGAATGAGACACGGTTGCACGAGAAAAATTCAGTTCAGTTCTCTTGGTAAGGTAAACAGATGGCAATTAGTGATGACAAATGTGGGAAGACTGGCTCGTGAAAAATCTGCAGATGATGTATATTGTGCTGTAGAGGTAGATGCAGTCCTGCTGATGGTGTAGTGTCTTGCCTGGGAGTTTTACAAAGCCACTCAACTCAGCCCAGATCTTGGCGTTTTGAAATTTTTCTGTGGAAAGTGAATATACATGAATCAGAATATAAAAAAAATATTGGCTTAAAATCAGGGTATAGGGTTTGTAGGATACTTTTGATTTCAGTAGATGTGGAGGAAATTGTACCGTGATCTAAGTTGGTTGTATTTTCTTTTTTCTTGCGAAGTAGAAAGCTGATCACCAGCTGAAGATCATTTTAGAATGACATCTTTTGCTCTTCTTTCTTTGCTAAATTGAATTGATGCAGTAAACTAAAAAAAATTCTTTCTAGGTTCAAAGCAATTCTTTTGCTTCATGTTGTAGAGCATTGGTAATCATGCATCATGATCATGATCTTTGTAGAAAACTGTGATCTCATTGCTAATGCCTCCTCTTCAGACAAGAAAGTTGATATTTTCGAAGAGCTTTTGAGATTTCTCTTGTATACTATATTTTAACTATTTTTAACCTAGTTCTTATGAGTAGTAACTATAAATTTAAGCTGGATTTAAACTTATTTCGCTTGATCTATACGGCTCTCAGTTTCCCATGCTAAGTATAAAACTTTTTTGGGTTTACAGCAGGGTCGAAACTCCCAAAGCAATGAATTAATGACTAAGTTGATAAGTATTCACATGGAAGCTGATCATAATTTCTACTTTGCAAAAAAAATTTAATCTTTACACGAACCCAATTCATTCTTTGGCGAATATTTTCATATGAAAATTTCTTCGTTATTTGCATTTAATAATAGCCGTTCCCATCATTGAGTTTAGCACCTTTCTTTAATCACTGAGTTTCATTGAACTCACCATTTCCAGCTGTGTTAATGAAGTTGATTTTCATTAGCGAATATTTACACTTCGAATTAACACAGAGGCTAATCTTTCGAATATTACTTTCTTCAAAGGTGCCAAGTTATATCAGTAACATCAGCTGTGCGATGTGGTCTTTTTCTATAAAATTTGCTAAACACAAACGTGTGGGTCTCTGCTGTAGCAGGATTCACTTTTAGCACTCACTTTTACTTAAGTGAATAATTTTTTAAACTTCCTCTGATGGAAATATAAACCGGAATTGCTTGGGCCTTTATTGCCTGGAAATGATTACTATGTTTAACGATAATTTCTTTCCCTTTCCTTTTTTTTCGTAACGTATGAGAGATTTTCAGCATGTTTATTAAAAGTCAGTAAAATTTTCAAGTATGCAATTAAAAGTTGAAACAAACAAATATTGTTTTCCAGTCTATAAGAATCCAGTGATCGTTTGTTATTCTGAAATTGTTGAAAATATTGTAGATATCTTTGAGGTTGTAAAAAGATACTGGTCAGATATGTAAAAAGTGTGATTAAATATTTCCCCCACATCATAACGAAAGCCTGTTTTTGCTTTATGCAAAATCACAAGATAAATTCGAGAAAATCATTGAAATTTGAAAAAAATTGTTTACTACAAAAACGCTAAAAAATAATAACAATATGAATAATAATAATAAATAGAAAAGGAATTACTTCATTCCAATCCCTTTTCGATTCACTTTCAATCCGACATGTAAACATGGTAAATGGGAATTGAAATTCGGCCAAGTCCTTTCACGTTAAAAGGACATGTATGTGCATTTGTTAAGCTTTAAAGAGAAGTAATTTCAAAAATTAAAATTGTTATTCTAGGTCCGTATTTAAAAATTTTCAATCAAGCTTAATTAAGATCTTGCGTGTCATCGGCTTAACAGGGGATTCTCGAGTGTGAATGGATCAAGGCTAGATCATTAATATTACGGACGAATAGTAAAGGGCTAAGATGGCTTCCCTGAGGCACGCCGTATGTGTTGCGGATCCGTTCAGAAAATGCCCTTGGATTTAAGTTTTGGATCGCCGACAACGATTCAAAACTTAAATCACAAAATATACGGTTAGGAAGAGAGAATCTAATTCATTTAAGAAACGAAATTTTATTCATTAAATGCCATATTTTAAGCTTAAGAACGGCGAACCCTGATAAAGGGTAACCTTCGGTGAGGTAGTGACGAAATTATTAAATTTTTCAGGCATTTCATTAAATTTCGCATTGACGGGTGATAGAACGAACATAGAAAGAATCAAATTACAGAAAATCTTCAATCAAAAATACATTTTATTTTTATAAGAGATGACTGTACATGAGGAAATTTCTCTTGGTGTTTTTATAACGTTTTAATCGGTAAATCTTTAGAAGTTAAATCGGTCAATACACAACTGGACTGCTAATAACTAAACAAACTGACTTAGCAGACAAGCTCAGACCATAAGCAAATAAAACTGAACAGAATTTAATTATCACGCAGCCTGATATCAGGAAGCCAATGCTATTCAATGCAAGTGATAACGCTGTAATCTTGATTAAATTATATCAATAAAAACGTGCCAATTTGTTCACAAATTGCATGAATGACAGTTTGATTTCTTCTTCACTATTATTATAATTTTTATTTTCTTTGTGGCGTAATTCTCTCATAAAACAATTCACTTCATATTCATCAGAAGTTGCGCATGACTCATAAGATTACCTCGGATGGCGATGAGCACAATCGATACTTCCTTTCGTCGATTACCGTAAGTGAATGTTAACACAACTTCGTATGACAAAGCCGCGTATACACAATTGTGTACCGTGTTGTAAAGGTAAAGGTAAATAATCTTCTGCATGCCGAGAAAATTTAGCGTGCAAAATTGCGACAACAAAATGATAACTCCTACGCTTTCAGTGTGGCATTATGCTTGGCTTCATGCTCAGGATTGATTGAACGTTTTGATGCAGATGCAACAACGAAACATAAGTTCATCATTAAAACGGTTTCTTTAGCATGAGAATTTCACATTTTCTAGAGATAACAATGTTCAATTGCTGTGTTTACTTTGAGGTGAGTGCACTTCGTCATCCTTAATGGTATCACACCTTTGAAATATTTTCAGTACATTATAATGGAATTGTGGTAATTCAAAGTTCAAAATGCAGGAAAAATTATGTGTACAACTAAAGGAAGCATCAGTAATCACTGACTTGTATTTAAAAGCTTACTATTCATGGAGGCTTAAGGTGTCATTCATTGGCATTGAACAACTCAGAAGAAAGCTATATTTTCAGATAACAAATAAAGGTTAAGAAAGAAACTTAAATCTGTAATATTTCCCTGTTTTTAATGTTAGCCGGCAACACATCTGCCCTTTAATGTCGGTGGCCCTCAAGGCTCTATTCTCTGTTCAATTCTTTTCTTTGGGCTGACAATTTTGTCGTAGTCTCTCATTAGTATCTCATAGTTTAAAAATCCACGATTTCCTCACATTTTTACCGTTTTTCTAAATTACCAAAAAAATTTCCTTATAGCCATTGTACCTTTTTTTTTTGCAATTCTCAAGTAAAATTTGTAATCTTCTTTTTTTCTCTTCTTAGGCAAATAAAAGAATCGTCAACGTACATCAGCACAAGTAAAATAGCTAAATGAATTTTTGCGAAACTCAACAGAATCTTGTTCACTTTAACTTGGCATAAATTTGTCTAAAAAGTTCTCATAGTTCACGGGCAAATGACATTTGACACAGTAAACAGCGGGGAACTGTTGTGGTCCAACCAACTCATTGTCGGAGTCTCACGCCTTTTCAATTGTTGGCTAGATCTTAGCGGCTAACCAAATTTAGATTACAACAATTTGCCTTTCTTTTACTGAGCACTGTTAACCTTTCACGTCTTGATACACAGCAAAAGGTCAATAAAATCTCGTGGTTAGGTGGAGTAGCCCGATTATATGCCATGTTTTTAACAATATTAAAGATAACTTTATAGTTGTTATATAGTTTTGGAAGGCAAAACTGTAATAGTTCAAGAACAATAAAAAAAGTTATCGCCAATAAAGTATGTAGGCACACGACATCAATAAATGTATAACAACTGCGGAAGAAAGTACGTGGTCACTGGAAAAACTAGAGATTGTATGCCAGCTGCAGATTTCATCCGAACAAGTCGTGATTCATCAACTGGATAAATTCCAGGTTGCCTAGAAAAGCGCCTATCTTAGTGATTGTGTCCATCATCAGTACAGATTTTTCAAAACTTCACGGAGAATTTCTCTTCAATTAAAGCATGCAATTTTAACAAGACTTCTTCCATAGCTTTGTCATAAGAATCAACTCTTCAACACTTGAGGCCACTTGTCAGTGGCAATTGGTCTCATCTCATGGGGGATGCCTTAACCATTTTCAAATGCTCTGGAAAGTACACTTCCTCTTCTCGGTTAAGACGATTCAGTTTTTTATGATTTTCTGTTCATTTAACGATTCCAACAGGTCGAGAAAAAAAATTGCTAAAGTTATCAGTGCAGAACTTAACGAGGTTAGATCGAAGTGAACGATCTGCGAAGAAACCTGATAGTAACAATGACCTGTGTGCTTCATAGTATCGATCGGACAACAACTATAAGAATTCCGAATGCATTCGAAACACTCGTTGATGCAGAAAAATTCCTGATTGTTTGAGCTATAGGCGATGACATGTTTTTTTTTGTTTTGTTAAAGCGCGTTAGGCATATTGCCTGTACCGTGTGCACTGAGACGACTGGTACTTTATCGTTTTCTTGCTGGGATTGATCGTCTTAGCCTGAAGGCAATATCATTTACAAATAATGCTCGCAGTGAATCCTTCAGAGGCTCGATCGATGGAAGTTGTACATTATATCTTCATGGGTGACTGACCACGCAGAAAGAGTAAAGCTCATGGGTGATGATATCTTCATCGGTATAGATACGCACAATTGATCTCCATTGAAAAGATAAATATCATTCTCTGGTTGATAATTTCTTTGCCAGGAAAAGATCTTTTTTCATGTGATAATGGGGAAATCACTCAAGAGTCACAATCACAATCAATGTGGCAGACATAGGGATAGTCTCATCGAAATTCAATCAATCCACAGATAATTCTAGAAAGTGTACTGGAGTGTAATCGAATTCTATACAATTACAGGAATACCTATATGAAATGTTACAATATTCGTGAAGCCGACTTAAGGATCATGAGATAAGTTCTGACATTTTCATAACAACTTGATGTATAGATTATAATAATAATCAGTAGTTTCATCAATCCATTTGTAGGTAAGCAAAGGCATTTATTTCTTAATAAATTTTAGAATTCTCTGCTAAGTATGGATTCCAAACCACTAATTATTCCAACTTGCAGTAACTTTTGAAATGATTAATATACACAATGGGATAGATAGCCATTTTTACGATCTTAAATTGCTTAGTTCTTACTGAAATCACGCAAACTATGAACCGGCCTTTAATGCAAATATTGTATTGAGACAAAATATTTAAAAAAAGAATTCAAGTAAAAATTCTTGCAACCGTTTTCAACTGTTTATGCTCAATTTTTATAGAAAAGACCTGGACATTGAGGGCAAGATATGTTTTTCGCCCATTATTCATTCTTTTTTTTCCCCTATTATAAATTATGTTCGAAGAAAACTTTGTGAATTTGTATTAATATATTTTCTTGTAGAAGGGAACTAAATTTGAGGATAGCGGTGGCAGAGTGGATAACACCGTGCCTTTACATGAGCTTGCAGGTTTGAAACTCACCAGTGTCTATCGATGTTCTAGATTTTTCTGCTGAGAACCGACTAATCACTTCAAGCCATTGGGTACTGTAGCAATTGTGCGGGAAAACTATAAAAACGATTAGGACCGAAAAGTAGGCTTTAGGTAAGTGGAATATCCCTGAGACAATTTTTGAATACCCAAAACAATTCTCACAGGGATTCATATTCGGAGAGTAGAGTAAAGAAGATATCTCTATCCATCCATAGCTCTCTATAAACTCACAGGGTGTTCGAGCCTAATGCGACCAGCTGTTATCATGTAAGAGTATTGGGTATTTAATTTTGTTCCGTGTTGCCCAATCGGGGTTTAAGCCCTCCAAAAACTCGAACTCAGGAACGTAATTGGTGTTTTTGTTTGGGAGTGTCAAATTCGACCCAACTTTTGTCGAAACGCAAAAACCTGTAGTGTTCCTGGTTTACGTTGGCCCCAAGCGAAATTGTTACGTACAATTTCTTACATGTATCCGTCAAAGCTCGCCACGCAGCTTCGATGGGAGTTTATCGTGCTGAACGTTGTCAAAAACACGTGAAAAATTGTTGGCACGGTAAGGCAAGACCTTTGCATAGATCCGTTTAACAACTATGAGAAGCCCGAAAATTCTTATGCATGCATTTACGAAAAATAATTGATATAACTATTCAGATTTTCAAAAATGATCCATACACACAATATTCCAGTAACAGGGAGTAAAACCACGTGCAGTCTGTACACACAATATTCCTAATTTCAGTTCAGAATAGGATGTTTCTCTTGCAATTTCTGGTCTCGGTCCAATATTGAGCAGCTCATAATAAACCACACCCTGAATATTCCAAAAAATACGGGAGTACCTTTCCTCGATAATTATCCAAAGAGAAGCCATTGTTTTTTTAATCAATGGATTATTCTACAGACCAGTTGTACTTTTTGTACATACATATTTCCTCATATACCAAGAATATTCTTTATAGCAAATACCAAATCCAAAAACGTTAATACCAATTCTTTATTTGGATCATGATATCACACTATTAACTATTAATCTATGGTTTTACTATTAAAAAAAACATTAGTCCTTTAGTTACTTGTAACTTGTAATAGCACTGCAAAGTTACCTCATAATTTCTTGATTATATAAGAGTAAAGAATATTAACAAACCATGTATTGAATGTCCAATTTAATACTCATTCAAAAAATAATAAAAACGAATGAACTTTCAAAAAAGTCCATGCAAATATTTGTTCCATTTTCCCCGCAATAAGTTGCTAATGTTCCGTTCAAATTCTCCGTGTTGTTAACCACGACCTGAGAGCTAAACGCATTCACCCATTTTCCACCTGAAAATATTGTTAATCGCACTAAATAACGTTCAGAGCCACTCAGTCTAATTAGATACTAAAATTCCCCGTTCCAAACGAGTTTAGCGTCAAGAGGCTGTACAAATATTCCCTACCCCGTAATCAGTCAGAAATGAGAAAAGTAAACTGCAATAATTCTTGAATCTTGGTAGAACTCGATATCGAATTTGTCGCTGTCATTCCTCTGCTACACTTGCAGCATGGGTAGCAATGACTCCAGTAGCTATAGAACAAACGGCGCTCTCCTCAATCCTCATCAAAATTAGTTCAAATTGAACCAAACAACTGCAAATAGTGTGTATATGATCTGGAACACATTCAGTAGAAGTTTGAAGCACGCGCACGATGATCTGAATACACATTTTGCTAACTTATATGGCCCCTTACCACTTCTGATGGTATTCCAGACGAGCCACAATCCTCTTATCAATCTGTAGGCTATTCTCACAAAAAGTGTGGAGCCAGCCAAAATCTATCTATAAGAATCCGATAAGATTTTCTTGGCATATCCGTGAGACTCTAGAAAGCTTCTCTGGTGGTGTATCTTACGTAGTCTAAGCCAGAGCCCGAGGTATGTGAACGAAAAAGTGCGGTATGCCTGACTCTATGGGATCCGATCCGAGTAATTCTACTGCCAGCCACTACATAGCAGCAGCTTTTGCCTATGGGGCGCAGTGAATCACCATTTGAAATTTCAGTGTTGGCTTAACTGTCTCAGTGGCCGGTTGCTTCGCGTTTTGCTGCCGGGCAGTACACTGCCCCCCAGAGCAAAGTTGTCGTCAAAATTTTGATATTTTCTTAACTGAAAAATACGAAAATCTGTATCTGCCCGAAGTGCTCTATTTTTAGTGGTAATTTCATTATACACACCGGTCGGTGGCCATGAACACAAATCAGTGCAGTGACTGAATAGTGGCAACAACAAAAATAAAATAAATAAAATAACGTCGCGCTGTCGCACCGATTGAATTCATCGAAGACTGCATTTCTATGCGTGTGCATTTTTTGCATAATTGGCTTCAGTTTATGCCTTCCTGCACTTTGCTGCAATTATCGTATTACAACGGGTTTGAAAGAAAAGTGAAAAGTGAGTGTGTACCCAGTGAGATGTCACTCTAAATGTGATTATGAAACGGAAAAATGTGACAATGACGACTGTTCACATATGATCCACAGCTGTGTGTCTTATCAGTTCCCATCAAGTGGAGCTCACCAAATACTAACACGTACTGATATTGTGGAGTGTTTGCTCTCAAAATTTTGATAAGAATCCAACAGTCGCCCATAGAGCAAGCAGTTAATCCATCTATACATCGACACGACACACTTGAACCAGAATTCTAAGAGAAATAGTGAAGTATGACTGAATATGAAATTAGCGAGGAATTTTGCAACGTTAATCGATTTTCTTAACGCAGACACTGTGGTGGTCGGTTATGGTGGTCAGTGAATGAGTTGGGTTTCGGTCAAACAATTTTGTTTCATCGGCAATCCATTTCACGGTCGCTCACTACTTTGTCATAGTAATTTCAATTTCGATCCACGTACTCAGACATTTTTGGAACTTATTCAAATAACATAAATTAGTCCACCGCTTACTTAAGCAAATTAACATGACTGACACCTTCTCTGACACACATATTTAGGTTGGTCCCCTTGCCTTACTATCTCCAGGGAACATCCCAGTTTACGTCACGATTAATGTTTCAATTAAATATAAAGCACATGGTGCAGCGGAAGTCTGCCTTGGCAAGAATAGATTCGACTGGAAAGCGTCTCTGTTGCCCAATTCGTTCTAAAGTAAGAGAACCGAATTGATTCCGTTCTAATGAGCTGTCGCCGTTTTGTACTTTGAAGCAGAGAAGATAAATATTGACTTGTGAACCGGGTCTACTAAATTTCTTCAATAAATCATAAGGCACGATCTATTTTTACTAACAAAAGTTTTGTTTTGATGTGAGAATGTGGGATGAAGTCTCTGAGTCACTAATGATTTGAGTATTGTAAAATTAAAACAAAAAAAAATATATATATCATTACTAGTGTGGAACGCCAGTAAAAGTATTTTCAACATTTTTATCTGACCCGAGAAGAAACAAATCAATAGAAAATTACTAGGTTATGTGGAATGAAAGTACAGTCGGGAAAGTACTTGGTTTCTATTGCATAATTTATCATGACAAATGTTAGTTTACTTTTCATTTTACGTAATACTCAAGCGGTTATAATTTCTTGTTATTATTGGTGGTCTCCGCAATTGTCTGCATTTTATTTTTTTTAATATTATTCATTTTTATGTCATCTTTTTATGTCCCTATGATTTACAAAGCAGTAACCAGTAAATATTACGTGTACAACCATTACTAAAAAAAAATACGGATCACCTTGTAGTAATCTGTAATAGGCAGCGTGAAAGTGGTTTAAACGATGTAATGATAATATAATGAGACCGGCGATCCCTTTTAATTAGAGGAATCCGATTCATCTAAATTTTTTGTATTATTCACTAAAAAATATTTACTAGATAATCATCTTATAAATGATCGCCGGCATGGCATTCGTACTGGGCGCCCAACTGTGTTATTCCAAAAAAAACTGCCCTGTCCTTTAAGATAAACGCGCCACATTTAGTCTAGACCACTATCTTCCAATGAGGATTAAAAAATTGCACTCTTAATTGTTTGGTTTGTATAGTTTTGGATGTTGTTATCGTCGAATTTTTCAGGATCAGCACTGAGATACCGCAAGGCTCTGTATTGTCACCCACTTTCTTCTCATTAAATTTACAATGTTGAGAAATAGAAATAGCTATATATATATTTTTATATGTCCACTTAGGTACTACTTCATTGTGTTTCCATCCAATCTACGGTTATTCGGGAGCCCTGAACGTAAAAGCATCTCAAAAAAATCATTGCATTCCTGATATGAAGAATTTTTTTGGAAGACATTCGTAGCATTCCAGATTATATATAGGACAGAATAAATACGAAATAAAAAATAATAATATACTGCAGGAATGCATTTTGTCGATCGCTCTTTTCCAATCCGTTAAAAATAGCCTATTACCATATTCCAATAAAAAAAAAGAAGAAAGCAGCAAAGCTTTCAGAGCCATCTAAATGTGACGCTTAAAACTTATCAATAGATCTCACGATAGATGACATGTAGACTCGTACCGATCGTAGTGAACAATTTCAAAATTTGTTTCTATTTTGTAGTCAATGAATTCAGTTTCTTTTTTTATTACAAAAACGCTCAAGTTTCTCGAATTAATTAACTATCATAAATCCATAGCTCGACTTTTGTCCAAAAATTTATGAAATCGTGTAAACTCAGTCAATCCATAAATCAGGAGAATACTATTGTTTATCAGACAAAAACACTTTCCACTTTTTACATATCACACCCCTTTGAAATTATTAGAAGAAGATTTTTTCCATTGCCCATTGAATTGGTAAACTTTTCTTGCTTAATACCATTCAAATTGATTTATCAATTTTGCCTATTATTTTTTTTTGTGGAGTACTAAATCACATTTGATAAGCTTCATTAGCATTTATATGACAAATCCACGGATGAATAGGTAGCGAAGAATAATTGAGAGCATCCAAAATTAATTCCTGTAGAGTTTTAACGTTTCTCACCATTCAAAAAGAAGACCTAAATTGCTACAGTTCGTGTTGTAACTGAAAGCTACAGAATCCATTTAACACCTTACTGAAAATCATTAATTTTCATACTAATCATTGCAAATGTCAATGAAAGTTGATTACACGAAGAGAAAATTCGCCTATACCTGTACCGTGAGAAGTGCTCACAGTTAATTAATTTGAACAGGCGCAGAAAACTCATGTGGGTACGATTATATATATATATATCGTTGTAATCAATTATATAAAATGTATAGATTGCATGATTTTCAAACCTGATTACTTCCTGATCAATGATGGCGTGTCAGTAAATTTAAAGGTGCTATAAAATTTACAATTAATTTCATTCCTTGCTTGTCTCAACTCGCTGTAATCCAAGAAAACTGGTTCGACACATGAACCAAAAAAGATCCTCTCTAGTGGTAGCTGCGGTTGAAATAATTAAAGGGGGAAATAGTGGAAACAGAAGTACCCACCATTAAACGCAATATTAATTTTAATTCCCTGATCAAATTACCTTTCTCTTTATATGATCTAAACAAACAGAGAAAAAAAAGCATAGGTTCACATGCTATAAATGAATTTGGTAGGGGGGAAAGTCTTACATGTGAATTCCATTCAATATTGATTGTGAAAATAGACGATAAAAATCCATGAATATTTTATATGGAGTTAATTAACGCACTACTGTATTAATGATATTTTTAATAATACAAATAGTGCAATTTTCAAGCACATTTGCTGTGATACAATCCAAGACAAATGGGTCTTGATCGATAGAAAATTCCATGAATTCCGACAATTTCAAGTTCAAGAGCAAAATTGGTTGATATTAAACACGCTAAGTGAACATTTACAGACTGCCATTAAACGTTTGAAATCATTAAATCGAAGAAGGAGATATTTCACTAAGTTTGGGCAAAATCTCCATAAAATTGGAACAAGGATGATGGTAAATTTGGAATGCACAAAAAGTCTAAACGAAAGATTAACGATCCGAAATCTCAGATTATGTGAGGTGTGACTTTCGATTTTGAATCATTCTTTCAGATTTACAAGGCGGTTAATGTAGTTATCCAAATGCTGACACTTTTATATCCATGTAAAGAGCAATAATCCAAGGTTACGGTGCCACCCCCTGAAACCGTCTAACTTAAATTGGATTTTATATAACACTTACTAAAGTAGAAATGCCGTCTCGTATTGCCGGCGATTTGTATTTGATGATGAATCTGTTTGTTCCACATTTTTGCTACGGTATTTGACTTTGTTTTCGTGCCCAAATGTTGAGACTATTAAAGTGCATTGACCACCCACAACGCATTTCAATGTTTGTTGCAAAATAAAATAAAATAAAAACGAAAAGCTACGGCCTTTTCTGTTGTAAATATGGAAAAGGTTATTTGAACTGATAAAATTCAGAAAATTGCAATTAGTTATGCTGATTGAGAAAACATTGTAGAAAATTTATGATTATGAATTTCAAGGTATGTGAAACATATGTTCGTGAAATTTAGAAATTCATGTCGCGAATTTTTATTAGAAAAATTTATACTGCTTTTCGTTTGGAAGTTTGTTGCTATTACGACTGCCATCCATATGGCCTATTAAGAATCAAAAAACAATTTTTTTTCTTCTGTATTTTGTTTTCCTTTTTTCCTTTACTCTCTTTTTTTTCCTCTGTACTTTTCTTTTAAACAAAAAAAAAATTGAAAGTCAAGTCTGGTTATCTTATGCCATCTTTGTGCATCCAAAAGGTGCATGTCTTTAGCATTCTTCTATCAGTGATGAAGACAAGACAAGAATTCGTCAACGTTTTTCTGTTTTGGTTTTTATTCGTTTATCTTGTTTACATCAAATATTATTTTATTGATTTTACCCTGAATTATATCAAAAACGGAAATACCCTTTCGATTGATTGCAATCACATTTTTCATCAACACTTGTTTCATACTAAATTTGGTTGCTCTTATCAATTAGCACAAATTTAACAATGCATTTTTCCCAGTAATTTACTTTTAGGTACAGTGAAAGCAAATCTTTAAGGCTCAATAAATTAATTTATAATAGCTTAGATAGTACTGATTTCACATAACTAAATAGCCTGCTCTATTTCCTCAAGCACCTGTTGTCACGCCTCTCTGCTATTTTTTCTAATGCATAAAATTTGCCTATAGCTATAACAGACATCAATTAATAACATGAAAGCGCAACGTTTGCAAAACATGTAAACATTAATAACCATCCATCATAATACAAATGGACAACATGTACAATCTCGGTACTTTCTTTCATGGCTGTTGTTGAGAAGTCAATCTTAAAACAGTTCCATTCACGGAACAACAACAACAAAAAAATAAGCTAAACTACATATCGATGAGAAGAAAACAAATTACTTCACCCTAAACCTTAAAATATCTTGACGAAAAAAAAATCTTAACGGATGCACGATTTGTGATGGTTACTCTTAAAAAATGACGAAATTGGTTTGTTCTCATCGAGTTTTTTTTTGCATCTTCTGGAAATTACCATTGAACGGGGCACGGATTTAATTAACGGATAATCTGTAGTAGGCCATCAATTTGTGTGTCATCAAAATATCAAATTTTTATTTTGCAATAATATAATTAAAGTTTTGTGTTAAAAATCGTGTAAATAGGCCTCTTGTACATGTAGAGAATTTACGGATACTCGTTCAACAAAATCTAAAAAAAAATATCAAGAAAATTCTGTTGCGAAAGAAAAACAAAATTTAAAACGAAACATCAAAGAAGCAGTGAAGCTCACAAATTCTGACGAAGAATTATTCTTCAAGAAATGTTTTTTGGCTAAACTTTAGAAGTAAATTTGAAAAGATAATGGAGGGTGCGTGCTTAACGTGATTTTCAGGTGTACAATTTTCATTTTTTTCGGTTAATTTTCTCTGATATGAGTTAATGGGCGGTAATGATCTTTTTGCTGTTGAACCATTTGGTTGTGGTTAATTTCTGAATTAAGAATTTTATATTTTTCTTGTCACTAAATTCAGCGGAACTTTTATCTCAGCATATTCAATTCATTTATTCCTTTGATACATATAAATGTGTAGCATTTTAACGACGACTGGATTTTGTTCCTTTTTTGCTTTATGACATATTATTTAGTGAAATTACATTTCCTAACGAACAACATTTTCATTAAATTAAAAAAAAAATATTGGTGTTACGTCTCAGAACTTATACCCATGAAAAAACTAAAATTCACACCTACTGGTAACTCTGTTTTCTTGCTATTTTGGATTGAAAATAGGATGCATAGTAATAAATTTTTATACATTAAATAAAGTGAAGCACTTTTCTATCAGTAGATGTGAAAACAAGTCAAAATAAAAGGCTTGTTCTGAAGAAATTGGCAAAACTAGGCGAAAGAAAATAAATGAAAAAAATCCTTGCCACAGTTCCTAATACACATTTCTAAGATTTGATCTCTACGATCCTAAAATAGTGTTGGTAATGGTCATATTTACAAGAAAAAATTCACTGAAATAATATTAAAAGTTTTCATCTAAATATGTTTTCCGCTAGTGTTTTTTTTCTTTTTTTAAAAAAAGAAAGAAAAAAAAACAATTTGATTCCCATTGCTTGCGTCAACAACAGAAGCAATGTGGTAAATTCGCACAAATTGTTATATGAATGAATTCTACATAAAATTATTTTTAGAACCTATCAGAATCATGTTTATATTTGGGATAATTAATGAGTAAAAATTATGACCAAATTACACGTGTAGTCAAAGTGAACTAATTAAGTAAAGCCATCGACCTTGAATTGATTATTTCTCTTTACAAAGGGGCATGTTATTGCTCCATTTACGGTTTTAACTGCTTTTCAAGATTCTTTAAGAGTTTGTGAAAGAGGTCAGTAACCAATGTGAAATGGTATCGTAAGAAATTTTATCGTCAATTAATTTGCATTTAAGACGCTTTTAAATGTAATGGAAAGAGGGCATGTGAATGCAAACATTCCTATAAAAGTGTATTGTTTTCAAGATTGGTATGAACTTTAAAACCGAGATAATCGAGATTATGAATACAATTTTGTGTTGTTAAAATAAAAGCTGGAAGAAGAAGCTAACACTTCAACTACAGCAAATTACCTTTCAATAGAATTTGATGTATGTCTGAAAAAATAGACATTAATAGACATTTTGCCATGATTGGGAAAATTGAAAAGCTTAGAAAATGTTTCAAAATGAGTTGAACGAAAATCAAAGGCTTATTCGTTTAGAAATCTGCGCTTTATTGGCTCGTAAGAAGCAAAAATGTATCTTCTTCAATAACAGGAAACGAAGTAGAGATTCACTCTATAAAAACTAAATTCCAAAACATGTTATGCACCAAAAAGTTCTCCCGACACCTCTCCAACAGATTTTAACCTTTTCAGAAATTTGGAATCATTCTTAGGTCAGAAAATGATCAAAGAGCGAAATTCTATAATTGAAGCCTTCGAAAAGTTTATCGTTTCTAAAAGCCAAAACTTCTTTGAAAAGGATATTTTTTCATTAAATTTCCGTTGGAACAATGCCTTGGATGCTAACGTGCCTGTTTTGATTAAAGTCTAAAGTAATTCACAAAAATATCCACTAAAAAATTTTCATATGAAAATCTGAAAATCTGATGATACAACTTAATAATTGCTAAAAAGCTATGAGGGCAAAAAATTGCTTCCGAAAAACGTAAGTTAAACAATACATTGGAAGCCAGGCAAATTCCTTCTATAGATCTTTCTAAACATTATTATACACTGAAATACCATCCTGGATGGGGTTGGCCTTCTTGCTATATCTTCGCTAACGACTATGGCTCCCCAGCTATGCAATTTCACCTAGTCTATATTTGCGCCTATTTTTTGCTTAATACTCAGCACAAACTATTTAATCTCTATTATTCAAAAGGTAACAAAAAAATGCATACACGAAAAATGAAACAAAAATCAAAAAGAAAGGATAACAAAATTGTGCAGATGTATCAATCCATGCATAAGTAGTCATGAAAAATGATTGTTTCTTTGTTTTTATTTTTTTTTACTATCTTTGATTACTTGCACTTTCCTCGAATTTCCTATGGCTAATCTTATTATAATGGAATAGGGGTTGCTATCTGTGATCCTGATAATATTAATGCAGTGAGGACACAAGGTTCTATTTACTCATCCATTCTACTTCCCTCCCTCCCTTCGAATAAAGCGAAAAAAGTTACCTTCATGGCATGTCAATTAAAATGTAAGTCCTCTTTTCAACATTCCCTGAACCCTATTAATTCCATTTTTGTCATTAGCATGAACATTTTAGAATTGATTTCATATTCTGCAGTGTTCAGATTGAACGGAATGCAAATGAAGGTTTTCAAGACTATTAATTGTGTCAGGGTAATTTGAAGTACCGATACTCTGGAGCATTGACGGTTGTCGTCCACTTTTTTTTGTTATTTCAGTAAATATCCTTGTAATACGAAACGCTGCACCATGGAATTCTCTGATTACTTTCTCGTATGTGCTAGATATGACCCAGGTTACTATCTTCTACTTTCCCTTCCAAATCTGAGTCGTAGACACGACAAGTAGAATGCGTATCAATGCTTTCCCGACTCAATTTCTTAAATCCGACTTTTTCTCCTCTACTTTTCTTTATTAGCCAAGATCTCGCGTATCATAAAATATTCACAGAGCTCCGCTTAGATAATAAAAAAATAATAATAATCCAAATGAATTAACAAACTACTGTGCTAGGTAATAATATTATTATGCACCCAGAAGACATTCTTCTCAATGTTTTTACTGCTCATCTCAAACATCTTCAGAATTTAGAAAAAAAAGAGGCAAGAATGATCAAAATAATTTAAAGCACTGCTACCCATATCTTGTTTGGTCAATTAGCTGTCAAATTAACTGTTAACTGACCTTAAAGTAATTGAGATTTCTTTATATCTTCATTGTAATTACTTTTTCGGATTCGGTCCGATCGTTTTTTCCTCCATTCCGAATAACAGGTAAACAGGCAAAAGTTACCAAAATATTTTGAACTACAAATTACTGAAAAACTGCGAAGAAAATCGATTAACAGTACACTCATCAAAGGTAGAACAAACAATTAACCAAATCTATCTTGATTTACAATACAGAAACGGCAATGCATCGACAAATTGTGAACCAGAAGAAGAAGACATACACGTTCAAGTGTTATCCAAGTTTATACAAGAACTGCTGAAATTGATGATTGGTTTTGCATCTTTAAAGTGATTCCAGTGAGTGATTTACAAAAAAAAAAACAACCCCCGTAACAAAAATAATGGCCTCATCGACAACTACGTGCGGCGGTTCCGAATTCGCTGAGGCCAGCATCGACTCGACAGACTCAAGCAGTACAACGACAAAATATGGAGATTCAGATTTAACATCGAAACGACGGAAACAGCTGTTCATGCATGACTACATGATTGACGAGGACTACTCCACGTTCAATAAAGCATTATTAAGCGGTGCAGGATTAAATAGCAGTTTTTCGGGGAATCACAACGCTGGTGCTATTAATGATAGCAAGGATTATAAGGGTGGATTACTGTCTCCCAGTTTTGGTGCCAAAAATATCCCCTTCGTATCTAGCACGCCTTCCGGTACAAGCTGTGGATTCGAAAATACTTTTCGTATCTTGGAGAGACAAGTGAAAGCGAGTCGCAATAAACGAATGTATTTACGTAGGATAAGTGAAGAATACGTTCCAAGCTTTACATCACTAACCGCTGAAAATATGATTTCAGCGGATGAAAATGTTACACAGAGCGAAGAGGAGCCGCCGAGTTTTTTAGAATTAGAACTTGAAGCAATGCAAAGAATAAGGGAGCAATTGCAAAAAATACCCGACCTTTTTTCCGATTCCGATGAAACTGATAGTGGTGCTACAAGTGTTACATCGCCCCTCAATGAACTTCTGTATAATTTTAGCGCCGTGGGACTGGATACTGCTGCCGCACAAACTAATGCCAGTCATAATGAGACCACCATCGAGCATGAAGGAGAATATCCGGAATACGTTTATCACATATCTAAGGGGAAAGATGGACGAAAATACCTGAGGGTTGTAAGGAGCTTATTACTTGACAAAGGTAAATATTAGTGTTTGTGCTTTTTAGTTTGAAATATGTGCCTTTAAATTTTTAAGTTCTTTTAACCCCATTAGTAAAACCAACAATCGATTGGTTGCGTCATGATAGAAACCATTCAAATCATTTTACCCACACCAACTTTGCTAATGTGTAGTACACGTTCACTAGTATTTCCTGAAATCCGATTGCAATTTTCCGATATCATATTACTCCTGAAAATGGTTTAAAAGAAAGCAGGTTTACACATTAACTCACTCAAACTTCTTTTTTGCCTGTTTTTTTGATTAGGTCGTTGACGTATGTCTCGGGGTTGTCACGCCCTTATTAGCTCATCAATTTGAAAAGCGTACAAAACACATTTGACTCCATAACTGATGATCTGAGAGAAAGTATGGGCACGAGTTTCGTCGTCCTAGAAATCTAGTCGATTCCCACAGAAGCTAAGTGCTTCTGCCAAATCGATAAGTTCAATGCCACCAGCGACAAAAATAATTCCAGTCATTATGACGAACCTCCAAGAAAGTGCGGTTTTTACCTTTCTCAAGAAAGCTTTTAAAGTAATTTTTCAACAATTTCCGATGATAACATCTTGCATTTATGAAAAAAAAACTGCTTTTAATTAAGGTTAAACCGCGAATAACGTTGCTGTTAATAGCGACAAATTTGAATAGCTAATTGCTCCAGACTGCAACTTTCGTGAAGATTTTTTCCAATTTAATACGAGGACGAGTATTAATTGTATATATCCAAAACTCGTTAATGAGACTAATTTGTAATGCAAACATGCCCTGAGTCACGTTCTCAACAATTTCTTTATCGAAAATTTTCGAAATTACATAATGAATGCAGCTCGAGATCCAGGTGCTTCTTGGATATCTTTTTTTACCTTGTTATTAGGATGGACAGGTCCCAAACAGACCAAATCGAGACAATTTATTGAACCAAGCCAGTGTTGTTTTTTTTTTCTTCCTTCATTCCCCAATGGAATTCATGGCACTCAAGAAATAACTTTGACCATACAATGAACGTGTACAGTTGAGATCATCCTCAAATTTCCATTGCAGTTGCCTGCCCAACGAGAATTAATGCTCTCAGGAGATCAAAATGCATTTTTTGAAGTGAAGCGTGAAAGAAAACCTGTTTTCGGTATAATCATCTCTGTTTAGACATCTTCAATGGAGGTGTTGTGTGATTAATGTTTTTCTTTAGCTTCTTTTTTACTTCGGTATTTGTGGATTAGATGACTGGACACAGATCTGATGGACTTGTGGTACCCCATAATTCATTGTCAAGTACCTGATTCATACATTTTTCATTTCAATGCACTTGTAGGCTGGAACTTGAAGCGGTGAAATTAGTCTTGGAAGATTTATGTGTAAAATGCATTGCTACCACGACTGATTAGATTATCATTAAATACAAGAGCAGAAGGCGAGAAGAAAAGAAAATAAAGTATAAGACAACTTTTTAAAGGTGGGATTCACTTATTTCTATCCAGTGCTTTTGGTAGTCTTACAAGTCCTGATATACTTGTTTCAGGTTGGTTCGATTTGTGAAAGTCTATTCACACAAAATAAAAGTAACCAGCTCGATTCTTTATTACCTTGAAAGGAGCATTCTTTAAAGGGCATCTTTTTTTACTGTTGATAATATAAAGTCAAGTCCCAAATGTCTCCGCTTACGTTAGCCTCTATCTATCCATATTTACTTATATTCAGGGCCAAATAATGTAATTCGATCGTATCGACGATCGAGCTTATGTTGTAATCAATGCTAAAATTCTCATTGGAATTTTGAACTTATTCAGCTTAGAATTCCGCCACAAGTTCGATCGTGTCGATGCAATTGAATTGAATTCCATAATCTGGCCCCCAGTTCATGTATTCATGTAAATGTTTTTCGTATAGAAATCGTATAGATATTAAGATTTTACTAAGTGCAAAGAAATGTTTATAAAGCGT
>QYTT01092232.1:0-18581 GCA_006980735.1 Dasypogon diadema | reverse complement strand
CAGTTTCATTGTTGTAAGATTTCTCCATAGCGTAGTACTAAGTTATTGCATAAATTTTTGGTAACCTATTTGAAAAATTTTGTTTTTTTACCCGCTGTGAGCGACATATAATTTTTAGAATTTTCCCTGCAATTACGGTTGTGGTGTGCCGCAGGGTTCTATTCTCTCCCAATTTCTTTTCTGTGTGTCTACTAATGTCTCCTCACCAGCTCTAAGTAGCATTAAAATCTCTTTTTACATTCATTATGAGGAAATTTGCTCTTCAAGGGGGACTACGTGTGTTGACAAAGCTAAAAACATAATTTTCAGAAACCTATAGGAGTATGTAAAAAATAGAAACAGGTTTTTCTTTGTACATTACATTATTGAGTTCTATGTAATTATATTTTCTATATATGTAATTGTGAAGTACAGTTCTATTGTCTCTCAATTTCCTGTATGTCTACTAATGTCTCCTCACCACTGTAACTGGATGGGTCGTATGATAATACTCCTTCCTTTATGCCACTTTCCAGTCCAAAGGGATTTGCAGAAAACCAAGAGTTTTAAGTATTCTTTATTTACATACATTTATCTTAGGGCTGAAATTACAAAAACTACAATTATTAATTTATTATAAAAATTGTTAGAGAATTCTCTAGAAATTTGCAAAATAACAAGTTTAAATTTTGGAAGAATTGGTATTTCAGACTGTAGTATACTCCAAAATCTGCAAAAACTAGAAAAACGAAAGTTCCAGTAAATTTCTAGCTATGCTGGCACAAATTGTCAGATATGCCACTATTATAAAATTAAAGTTTAGAATATAGCCGTACAATTTGCTCTAGGAATCACTCCAGCGTTACTGGTATAACGAGAGACACACCCCTCCTGCGATGAAAATAATAAAAAACGAATTCATATTCGCATCAATCAAAGAATCTCATGTCTAAATCGAAAAGCAGATAAATTATTCCATTCTTATCCTTCACACGGCCCCTTTACTTAAAAAATTTTCCCTCCGATTTCATTTCACATCGAATATCTAAAATTACCTAGCATTACTTCGCATTTCTCATTTATCTCAACAACGATCCCAATTAATTCCTTGAGTCTCTATTAACAACTTATCAAAAGCGTGAAATATCATTTTCCCAGCAGCATCGTATCCAATCCTCAACAATTACACAAAAAAAAAGAATTAGTGCAAAAAAAAAAATTAAATACCACGCATAGTTATTCCATGAGTTGTTTACTTTGGCGCCACACAGAACTGCTCCATTATAGATCCATACACCCATGCAGATCTGTTCTCTTTATTCGTTCGGTTTCCAAGTCTCCACCACCGCCTCTGATCATATCACATACTAAATCACAGCCGTCAGGCAGCAGCATGCCGTGTTTAATTCATTTTACCTGATCCCGATTCCTTTCAATACCGCCAAGAGATTTTTCCATTCGACTGAGAAATACAAGATTTCCACGACAAGCGATTAAGTGTTACAGGTGATTTCCATTCACCTTTCAAAAATGGAAAATCTAATTTTGTTGTTTCTTATGCTGGTCTGAATATAGTTTAAATAAAAAAATAAAAAAAAGAAGACATAGAACGACCCAACCAGTCACGATAGATGTGAAAGCTTGGTAGCAATCGTACTGGGAAACTTGGTACTGCAGTAAATTTGCATTTGAACCTGTATCGGGTTCAAATCCCCATGTTTCTTCTAATTACTTCTTTCAGCTGATTTAATTTTGATGTAATTACTTTAGAACATGTGAAGCGCTTTGGTTTTGATTTGTTGTTCAGGGGATCGTTAGCATTTTTGGCTTGTGTTCAAGCAATGCTCATTGGAATTCACTGAGATACATTTACTTTCGGTCTTCAATTGCAACTCTCGAAAAAGTCAAAAGTTTCAGTCAGCCGTATCCACCTGATCAATGAACCTGTTTTATAGTGGGCCAGCATTCTTGAAGGCATCATATTTGGTTTTTGTATTTGTATGATATCTTGAAGAGGTTGAATTTTTATTTTAACAACCGATTTTTCCGGTCTGATACGTTTTAAGATTTCTCAAGTACTGATGACGTATTTTGTCTGCACTTACCCTGTGATCAGATTTTTAAATATATATGTAAAGATGCAAAAAGGTATATAGTACCTTTTTTTTTGAGCATGCGCATACATTCAATCGATTTTGTTAGGAAATAGTAAAAGGTTCTCTCTTGTCATTTTGCAATTACTCACATTTATTGGAAGTTGTCGCGTGAAGGTGAATACGCTTGGAAAAAATTATATTCCTCGTTAAAAATTTTAAATTGTTACACAACGACGTGTAGTTAAAAAAGAAAACAGGGAATAGTCATTATAACCCGCTTGGAAGAAGTGTTTTTTATAAGAGGAAGTTTGTGAAAATGGAACTCTGTTGTAGAACTACCGAATTAAGTAAAACTAGTGTTAGAACGTTCTAAAAGTGATGATAGGTAATGTGAATCTCAATGACGTCTATAGAACTTCACACATATTTTAAGGGTTCAGTTTCAATGTCAACTTGCATCTGATTTTTCGTATATACTCACTCTCCCACGCTTAGAGACTTCCTTATGATTTCGCAAATTTATTTTTGGATTACGCAATTTAATTTTATTGCACTATTTAGAAGTTCTTTTGAGAGACTGGACAAATTATCAACGTAGGGGTTTTCAATCAATCAAAATCAGATTATTACCGGCAGGACTTTATCCCTTTCGGTGATGAATCTCAATTTTATCTTCTACATCTTCTTTTCTAGTCCATAAAAGTTACAGGTGGTTACATTCACTGTGATTACTTCATAACAAAAAGCAAATTGGTGGAAAAATTCTTATCTGCTTATGGCTTCACCTGAGTCACATTGATCTCCACTTGCTGCAAAAAAAAGCCATCTGTGCTGATGATCGTTATTATATATAGGACAAAAAGATATAGGCGGAAATAAAATTAATAAAAAGAGAATCGATCAATTCCCATTCTATAGTAAACTAGAGCAATTTCCTATTGATCCCGTAATAGCCACAATTGGATAAATTGTGCTATACTTTGCGGTCTTTCATATTTATAAAATTACGGAAATACAGTTTTGAAAACCAAACCCACGTTCTTGTATACAACTCCTGACCGCAAAAACACTTATACTAAAACTTTCTTCTTTGTAACCGCATTAAATCAGACGAAGGTGTGCACCATTGCCTTTTATCGATACCAATCGAGACACCTTTACGTAAGTCAGTTAAAAACAAATTTAACTCTCATGATCACGAAAAATTTCTTTAATTACATGTGATACATGCTGCTTTCATTCTTCCATTTCATATATATCTTCACTGTTTTTACAACAACAACAACACGAAAAGGAATTGCTTTTAACGTTGTAATCGGTCGTCTGATCAAAGCTTTGCCCTCTGTGAAAAGTAACCACAGATCATGAACTCTCCTTTTACATGCGATTTTTTTTCTTCTGTTTTTAGTTTATGCAAAAATCATCAGTAAAACAAGTCTCTGTAAGGTACGAAGTTTCATGTTTTTCTTTTTTAATTATTAATCTTATCATGATAGCCTTCACATTTTACGTATAAATATTTTTACATGACATAGTGGAACGTTTTCCAGTACCTATCAGATCTGTACGACGTCGTCTACGCGTTTCCGTCATAAGATGCAACTGAGAAGTGTAAGTAGGACTGTAACAGCATTCTACTATCATCTAATTAAGTTATTACACGCAAGCACAGCCGTTGTACGTTTTCTCCACGATGATGATGATGATGATAAGCATGTGAATCTTCAGAGAACTAAACTTAGTGTGATTGAATTTCAAATTTTCTCATATTTCTTTGAAGTCATTTTATATGCTCGGCGTTTTTTTCCGGTTATCTAACTGCATTGAAAATTATTTTCAAAGATAATGAAAATGATGCATATTCATCGCACTTGTATTGTAAAAAACACCTCTTATGATTTTGAGTTGGCGCAAAATTACCGACCTGTAGTTGATGTAACTAACCCAGTTGCTGGACTGTGAAGATTACTACATTTTGTCATACTTTGAATGGAATTAAATAACTTTGCCGGCCCATCTGAAGTAGGTAAATATAACTGAGTACTAGATACGTGTGAGCAAATTTTACATACTGGGGCTGGGACTGTATTCATAAAAAAGTCTTAAGCAATAACAGACATAAGAAATTCCAGTAAATTTATAGGAGTGCGCAAAAAGTATCTATTTTATCAAAACCAATTGGAGTTCCCCAAGGATATGTCATGTGACCTCTGCTATTTCTTTTTCAAGCACGCATTTCTACATAAATCTTTCTGGTAATTAATAAAATTAAAATCATAACATTTTCAACACCTATTGTTTTAATTTAACTCTCAAGCATGTCATAGAATTATATTCGACCGACTCTATACATCTAAATAGTAAAAATGTGACCTTCATACATTGTTGGAAAGTCTTAAATCAATACGGCTTGGACGGTTTTCGAATTGTGTAACTAAAAAAAAATACGCACGCAAGTAAACAATTAATGATTTCTAAATCGTTGACAATTTTTGGAAGACCATTTTTACAAGTTACTTTAATGATATAATTGACATATTAGCTATAGACAGAATTAATGTTCGTTATACACATGTCAACAATTGTATGATGAATTGTATTTGCTCGATTGCATTTTTAGTGAAAAAGTGGACACGCTTTATGCGTGCCTGAACACATAGGGGGGAACTACGTGGTTAGATTGTTGTTAGTATAAAGGAATTGCTCTTGCTATAGTTGTTAAGTGGACAAAGTGGTTAATTAATGAAGATATGAGCTAGAGAAGAGTTTTATATCAGTAGGTTATCACTTCATACATGAGAGATTTTTCTATTTGGGGGGGGCGAAATGCTGCTTATAATTGCGCCAATGAGTCAACACATTAGATATGATACAGTAATTAGATTATCTTGTTTGTTCTGGAGAAGAAAAATTAGTAATCGATGCACAATTAAGTTGAAGATTGTTCTCCATGGCCAGAGAGAGGAACAAGAGATGATAATCTGTTTGAGAACGAATTATATAACTTCTTGTTTGCAAGTGTATCAGTGTACGCTATCAGAGGGATTTATAGAAAGTATTCTTGAAAGAATAAAGTCGGAGCATTGATCAAAGGAATAATGATAAAAGGATGAAGTCCATACTTAGAAAATGTAAAGCCAAATATCACTAACAATAGAAATTAAAAAAAAAAAGTGAAATAAGAAGAAGAAGAAATCATCTGCTAATGCCAATCATGCCATTGGATTTTTACGCATTCAGCCTAAATTGATTATTGATTGACCAGTTGTAAATTCTATCAAGATTACAATTAGTATGTCCAGTGATGTAACAGTGATGAAACAGCTATGATATACCTGTACATCGTTCGCATCACCTGTTAACATTCACACCCTGCGCCGACTTCTGGAAGATCATCATTTATATAAAGATACTGAATATAAGAGGACCCAGTATAGAACCTTGAGGAACTCCATATACGAGGAATAAGCAACGATTCAAGAACTGTGAAGATGAAGTGACCTTTGAAGAGTATTGCATAGAGAAATAATGGTGTAGGCAATAATGATTGGATACTTTGAATTTTAAAACACAAATAAAGCATAATCCTCAAACCCATTACTTCCAAAGACCTTCTATCTATCTGATCTGATGGAAGTTTTCAAGATGCTATTCTCACAGAAAATACTGCAACGATCAGAATAGAAAGTAGTCCAAAATGCTGGGTATAAACAAAGAATGTCTACGTCTGCAGCTCCTCATGTAATTTATAAAATTTTATGAAATTAAAAACTTACGACACAGAGTTACAGAATATCCGAGGTTGGAAGGCCCCAAGAATAACCGAATATTTTGGGAACTTCCGTCCACGGAGATTTGACGTCGTTTAAGCAGGAGGGGTCTTTGCGTTGCTAATGCCTGGTAGAGTTGGAAACCAAAACTAATATCCAAAATAAATTTGTAGCGCTCTGAATGAAACATCAGTTCTTATTAGGACTGGACCAAGAGGTCTACAGAGGTTAGCTTTCGCTAAGCTGATGAGAACGCCTTCAAGCAGTTATTCTATGAAATTAATCTGTTAGACATGACACTGATAACAGATTTATATGACTATTAAATCACTGGTGACAGCAATCGATTTACTCAGAGCAGTTGCACACAACATCTCAATATGAAAGTTATTTAGCCCTTATGGAACGTGATTTATCATATAGAGGTCAAAATCATTATTGCTAATCCTTGAAAACCATATAAGTGTCTTCTTATTCACTACTACAACAGAAACGCAATTGAACCTTGATTTTGTCGGATTGTAAGTTGAGAATTTTCAATAGAAATGTACATTCACTCAGGAAAATCACTAAAAACTAAGCCGCCCTTATAATTTTACTACCTACACTTGATAGGATGTCCACATTCTGCTGTTCTAAAGTGAGAAATGTCAATATTTTGCTTGCAGTATTCAAGCTTTCTCTTTTAATTACAAGTCCTTCAGAGCTCTTCATTCATAATTGTGAAGCGTTTTAAGAAGTCTGACCCTTGTTTGCTCTATTCTCTTTTATGCTAGTTTTCCATTTAGTGTTATCTTCATTTTGCGATTTCATCGCAAACTACTTTCTTCTACATAGTAAGGAAATCCTTGGAAAAAAAGGCTGCAAAAGAAATGTGCATCATTTATAAACTGCGCACAGCTTCGACACCGAAATACTTGACAAATGACCATTTAAAAAGAAAAGTTTCAAAAAGCTGTGGTGATGTACAAAATTAAGAAAATTTGCAATGCAAATATTTTTGATACAGCGAAACCCCTAAATTAAATCAATTTGAAAAGATTACTTTTTACTGGACAATCGCCCATAGGGCGATTAACTGCTACTGTCATTTTTTCTCATTTTTATGTAAATAAAAATCAAAGCAAACATTTTGCCCTCATAACAGCCGCCAAGGTAAAACAAGAATGAGCCATAGAGAAAACGGAAATCCTATGCCGGGGAACCGGGCATGATGTTTATGTACTCAATTCATCGACATCATCAAGTTCGCTGTTTTTCTTTTTATCTCTTTTATATAGCATCCATCTGGGAAAAAGAGGAGGAAGAGTCGGCAATCAATTAGCCCCCATGGCGCTTGCGCACACCTTCCATTCAATATTGGCTGCCGCTGCAGCTGGTATAGTTTACTGCCATTCCCCATAAACTCTTATTCGGATTACGGTGGTATCTTTAAACGAAAATACGTTCTTCAAGTTTCTGGTACGGCCAATTATGTGAATGTAAATTACACAAAAAGACGCCGCTAGTATGTCATCTAGTAGTCCTGTTTTTATGGTGTTCAACATTCCAATAGTGTTGCGAGGTGTGATCCCTACCTTCAAAGGGAAAATCAATATCGTTCCATAGTGCAATCTACATTTGCAGGCGCTCGCTCTTGTTTGACAGTGCGAATCAACTTTTGCTGGTGTTTACACAAGTCCTGCGATGCAGATGAAAAGTGCTGCGTTTTGTGCCAAAATAAAACTATTAAAAAATTGCATCCATTGCAGCAGTTGTAATAGTTTTTTAGATTTTGTGTGTAAGTTCTAAGCTAAAAAAAAATTGTGAAAATGTTTTCTCGTGCATTGACTGCAATTCGAAAGAATGCTACATTATCAAAGAAAAAACAATCAAAAACAGATGAAAGTCCATCCGATTCGGAAGATTCATTGGCCTCAAGCACAACTTCGTCAGCAAGTAGCAGTAAAAGTTCAAGAGTGCGAAGAATTCTCAGGCTATCCACAGGCCATCATCATTTCTCAGATTCGGTTTGCAAGCCCAACTGTTGTACGAATACCTTTAGCTCTACTAAAAATTCATCAAGTTCTCAAACATTCAATAATTCACCTTTCACCGATGACTGTAATGAAACTGATGCTAGTGGATACTCCTACGGCGGCAATCATGAGGAGGATGGTAAGGCATTATTTTTACAAGTCCAATCGGCACGTTTCAATCATTTCTAAGATGAAAGGGTTTTCACCAATTCCTTTTAGAAACGTGATTGGAAATTTTCTAAAATTCATTTCAGTTGCGTTAATTGCTGTGTGATGAATTAAGGAGATTTTTTTGATTAATGGCGTAATACGCTCAGGTGAAATAGTTCAGATTTTCTCAGGTGCATGATTTACTTAGCCCTGTATTCTTTTCGTTCTCATAAGTTTAGTGTTGAAATTTCACAATGAGGGAAGGGAAATCGTGACACTGTGTGAGAACTTGTGAACTCGTAATTTCTCTAGTTGTGACGCCAGTCATTATTTTCATGATGAGTAAAACGGAGGTGTAATTATTTATGAAAAATTGTCTAGGCCAGCGAATAAAATTAAACTGGAATATTTTTACATTTTTTCTTCATTACTTACCACAAGAACAGGCTCACATTTGTTGCAATGGGCACAGAAGTTCATAACTTTCGACCAAAAGACGTTACTCTTTTCTTTTAGGCACACGTTTCCGTATTCACTATAATAAATCTGGAGCTATCTAAGTATGGATATTCTTTCACCAAAAACACCTAACACTATGTTCACAAAAGTTCGTTTACATCTCGTTTCTAATTGCTTTAATTGATGATAATGAATGTGTCATCGTCTCACTATTTTAAGAAGCAAATAACCACTAGATTGGCAAGGTGATAGTACAAATACTGAATTTAAGAATATGCTGTGACTTTAGCCATGTCGTCGTCATCTCGACCTTGGCTCCTTTGCAGCATTATTACTTTATAGGCTGTCTGGAGACAAAACTTGAACATTGACTCACGACAAAAAAAAATCCTTAATACGTTGACTGCCGCCCCAATTAGCATAAAAGCTTTCGTGAGAGAATTACGTGTTAAAATGCGTTTGCCCCGAGAGAGCTTTTAAGTGTGCATCACCGATGATGATGATGATGCACATGGTAGCCAACGTCTTATTATTACCATTGTAATTGATTTTCTTTAATTATTTACAAAACTGGAATAAATCTTTCAGAAAACTAATGAAATCATAAAAAAAAATGCTTGACAGTTTTGCAAGAGTTATGACAATATTTAATTGGCTTTTACCACGCCTTTAGCTGTCCCTCGATTTCCGCTTAATATAAAAGAATTGGAAACAATGGAATTTCCTCGATTGTCTGAAAAGAAATGGACCGTGGTAACTAGACATAGAACACATTTATTACTCTTGAAAATTTCAATAAATTTCTCCAGGTATTATTGACGCCATTTCCAAGTATCTAGAAAAAAAAAACTATTCACACATTTTTTTCTAGTAATTTCACACGCCGGAAGCTAGTTCGATTATTATTAAGTCAAGTCATTGAGCCCTTAAAAAGTAACGCCGCCAACGGTGTATGCTTTTATAATTAGACAAAAAAAAGCTCTGCTGCTTTGAATCAGCGTTCACAGTTCATTACACCTTTTGGTGTTCAGATAAAAATAGGAAGTATAGTGAATCTAGCAAATCTAAAAATAAATTTGCCAACCAAAAATAGGTCATACACCATGCCAAGTTTATATAACAACTTTAATTTAATACTTTTGTGTATTTCGACTCGGGAACATTTTTAATCTAATTATCGACCTCCACCCATCTTTCTTTTTTTTCTTTTTGTTTTCAGTTCTCTGCGGTAACCGTGTTAGCCAAATGACCCGAACGTATGATGACATCGAAGCTGTAACACGTCTCCTAGAAGAGAAAGAGAAGGATCTCGAGTTAACAGTCCAAATTGGTAAAGAACTTCTTCAACAGAATAATCGCCTTGAGAATCGGATTACCGAACTTGAAGCTGAATTGAAAACATCGAATGAAGATAGGGCACAACTTCTGCATGACCTTCATCAGAAGAATGAATTAATTTCTGTGCTAACAAATGATGTGGATGATGGTAGTGAAAATGGTGAGTATTTTATGATACTAGTAGTTAATTGATGATATTTTGATCAATAATAAAACAAATACACAATGAACGCATTCGATCAATGTCAACACTTATAAATTTAAAAATACACTTGAAAAGGTCTCCGTGAGTAGTAAATTTTTTTATCGGTGAAATAAAGAATTACTGCCTCGATCGATTAATGTGGCGATTAACTTGCAATTTTCACAGCACGCAATATTTCCCTCAAGGCAGTTAAGTGAATTGGAAGCTGGTGTAAATCTGATTTAGGGTAAAAATGAAAACAAGTGTGATGAGAAGTTAAAGGAAACCATTTTGAGTTTGTGGCTATATTGCTGAAACTATACTATTAATTACCATTTCCATTAGTAAGTGATAGTCATGCTAAGGCAATACGATAGGAAATGAAAGTGATTCCTATTTGACTCCAAATTTGCTTATCCCAAAGGAATAGTTCAATTTAAGCACGTTACCAAGACAAATAATTTTTCCAAATTTTATGAATATTTTAAATCCATTAGAAGTCCTGAAGTGCTTCTCTGTGGCGTCTTGGTTCTTTGTGCAAAGAGTATCTTCCATGAACCTGATCACTAGTTTCCAATGGCTTTTACTCTCCAGTATAAATCCCACTTTGCTGTTTGGTGATAACTGCTCTCCCGTCCGTCCACTGGTTGCTGACAAACAGCGTATGCTTAGCGTCGTCCTTACCATTTCCATAATACGGGCACTCCGATGAGTATCCCGTATCCGCATCGTATGAGACCTTTCCTCCTTGCTAGATTGCTTCCGCCCTATCTCAGTTTTTTTGATGATCCAAATGAATAGTAAGGACTGTAGTAAATGCTTCTGAGGAAAAGTGGTTATATTGGCGCCAAAGTTTGCTTGGAAATGTGACTGTAAAAACATTTGATTGACTCCTTTTCATCAGGCTCAATCAGATTAGTCTGCCTATACTGCCATGCGCCTAATTTAAAATCCATAAAAATTTATCAATCGCCAATCTTTGTATTCTGAAGTCATTCCTATATTGGCCCAGAATCTCCTCATTTGTAGCTCTCACCGATAATATAAAAACAGAACGAAAAATCTTATCAAATTATTAGAACCTCAGTAAGTCTTCAACAAAATGCTTGAAATACAAACAGAAGATTCCATCTGTCTTGACTAAATAAATTTGACGATCTGTAAAATCTCCCAATTTGTAATCACAAAATGTCACCCAACCAAGGAGACCAGGCACACGAGTATATTTTGCAATAAAATTATTTAACAGCTGCCTGCTGTTAAGAACTCCCTATCAACATAGAATGACGTGAAGACCTGATTATGTCACGTGAAATTTTGGTTAGCAGAGCTCATCTACACTTACGTGAAGTGTGACCCAGGTTAGCTGAGAGGAATCCTATCTCAATTTCCCCATCAGTTTTAGTAAATCCCGAGTGTGAAAGTCAGAAAATATTATTTTTATTCACACGAACAGTTCAATTTATTTCATTTCATGCAAAGGTTATCAAATTTTATTAGCGTTTTTTTTCAATTGTGAAAAAAATGATAAGATAAACTCAAGTCAAATGCGGTTCATAATCAAAAGTAGTCATGCTAGATCAGTAGTCGTACGGTTCTCACGTATCTTGTCGTTGTTTTTTTTGTATTCTTTCAGAAACGCCAACAATCTCTAAGTCGATCACTTTGGAACTGTTACAGAAGAAAATCACTTGTCTTCAGGATGAGAATAAATCATTAAAACAGGAGGCATCACAGCTGGCGAGGAAGACAGACGAAGTTGAGGAACAAGAACGAAAACTCATGGCGGATATAACAACGCAACTTAATTCGGCAAATAGCCAATACGATGGCCTTAGTTTGGAGCTTGAACGGATGAAAGAAGAAAATAGACTTCAACATGAACAGATTGTGAGCCTAACTGCTCGATTAGCAGAGGCTGAAATGAGATTGCATCAATTGACGGCAGAGAATGATGAGCAGGTATCACTTCTAAGCATCACAAAGGAAAACCAAAACATGTTGACTACAGAACTAGCAGAATTTAAGACTAGATACCAAGAAGTACTCGCTTTGCTACAAGAGGCTCAAGAACAACTGCGAAAATATAGAAAGAAAGCACAACCACATGCACGAAGTTCCTTTATCCCCGGTTTGGGCTTACCCCAACCGGAATCTCTGCACTCTGAGTTGATGGAGTCGTCCATGTATTCAGAAAATAGTTTGGATTCAGGCATTTCAACCGATAGAATAATAGGAGGTCCCGGACCCGTGCCTCCATACAAAAAAGTCTTTGAAACAGTGCGGTGCGCTACAAAAAATGGTCACTATTCGGATGGAATGTCACATTTGGGTGTGATGGCATTAAGTTCCACATCTCAACCACGAATGACTGCCTTACCATTTTTGTCATCAGGTGTAAATGCGCCGGGTGGATCGTATCATCGACCGTCTTCTGTGTATTCTGGTTCGACTTATCCCAGTTTCGAGAGTTCATCGATGGGCGTGAAGACTATGTCTTGTGAGAGTTTAGCATCTCAATCGGAGGATGGATATCCTACGCAGCCGGCAGGTGTCCCAGGAGTGCCTGGAGCTAAAGATTTAGAGGCAGCCCTTAAACGGTTAACACCAGCTGAAGTTTTAGCTCGCCGGGCGATGTTATCGCATGCACCAGCTGGAACGTATACATACGATGAATCACATCCAACTGTGCCATTGGGAATCAGAACTCCAGATAGTATAATGTCAACGGGATCAACATCTTCTGGTGTGCTGTCAAATATTTCAGGGAATCAATGGCGTCTTCCAGAAAAATTACAAATAGTCAAACCAATGGAGGGCTCTCAAACATTACATCATTGGTCGAGACTGGCGACACCGACATTAAGCGGACTCTTAGAAGATCGACCAGGTGTCAAGATACGAGGAGGTCGTGGCCTTGAAGATTTGGGACTGCAAGTGTACTCTCTATCCGATGTTGAGGAGGACATTGATGATTATCCCGGAAAACAATTTCAACCATCTGGCTGTATATACACGTATACAAATAGTACCGTTATGCATCCTGATGACGGTACAATAGGTTTGAATTTCCTGTCACAATCACAAATGTCATCACGGATGGCGTCCAATACAACATCGAGGCAAGCAAGGTTTGTTCGACTAGTCTAATGGACATATTCCCATTTTAAACTTGTTGCTTTCTATTACAGCTGCCCACCAACACCACATGCTGGATTATCTCGAAGAAATTCGTGCTCAACTTTCTCAGTAAATATGGGACTTGCATCTATGCTTAATGAGAGAGGAATAAAGGCAGTTACTCCGAGTGCTATTAATACTCCAGCAGGGGCCAATTTTTCACCTACAGTAACACCTTGCAATAGTCCCGGTAAGTTTGTTTATTATGTTTATTTTTTTATTTTTTGGGGGGGAATGAGTTTTGTTTGGGTGGTGGTTTGGGGCAGTTTGAGAAACTTCAGACCTTCAGAAGATAATTATTGTGAGTCTTGACGTGTCTAAGGACAAGGGATCTGTGTGCATATTCTTCACTCAACCAATCTTCTTTTTTCCTTTTATTTTTTCTATTTGTCCCATTCTACCCATAGGGCAGCCGGATAATCACATATGTTGTGCTCCGATATTTTGATATCCTCCAAGCACAATCTAAATGTATTTTCTTCTAAGATTCCCATCCTTTTGAAGTGATATCCAAAGATCTACTGTGCCCAGTGGTCAAAAGAGACAAAACCATCTGAATGTGTCTTACTTCATGCTCAAAATTTTTCTTCTGGTCATTCCACACGACATCCTAATTACTTTCTTAGTCTGCCGGCATGTTGTCATATTTCCTCATCGATTTGTTATATTCTTTCATGATCCATTTCTCAATTAGACCCACGGCAAGTCCTCCAATGGCGGAATATTGTTCTAGACCTTGGAACTCCATAGCTGCCCATGCTTTGCTAAAGTGTCAGCTTTTTTGTCGTGGTACCATCGACCAAGCAATAACAGAAAGACTATTCATCTCCTGAGGGAGCCTGTGAACGCTTTTTCCCTACTTTTGGGCCAGCGATACCTCTGCCAAAAGCTGCAGACTGAGGAAGGATGGAAGGTGTCAAGCGAGGAATCGACGGGCAAAACTTCGTGAAAAATCGTTCGTTGTCTACATAAAGAGATGAACAGTCTTTCTGTTATTACTTGGTCGATGGTGCTACCCATTGAGACAGGTTCCATTGCTAGGGATGAATTCACTTCCTTCCGATCCATAGTTCATCTAACCATTGCTTGATTGTGCAGTGCAATGAGGAGGCCAACATTTCTGCATTTCTGTATTTCCTAAGCCTCGTTTTGATTCATCACATCAAAAATCTTAGACTCAATACGACGCAATTCAATGAGAACTATGTACAAAATGTAGTTTTGTATTCACATAAACCATTGTGTCATCATTGCCATTGGATCGACGTAAAACACAATTACAGGTGTCGAAATTAAATTAACGATGTGCCGAAATGTACAAACCCCCCAGAACCAGACACAATGTTGTTAGTAACGTTTTTAAGACGTCGTTCGACACATTGATGCCAAGTGTCGAACTAGATTTACACGTTACGAGATTTACAGGCTGCGCTAATTCCAGCATCAAGTGAAATTGAAACATTCGCTGTTTCAAGTGTTTTAAACTGCTGCTGAATTATGGCTTAATTTGTCCCACATTCAGCTTACGAAGAAGGTTAGATCTAATCGACCACTCTTTGGTTGTGTGTCTACCGCAAAACGACATTATTCACTTAAAACGTTCTGTGACTATTCTGACTCTAATTCCTTTGACTTGAAATGGCACTCGACCTCAATTTTGCGTGAAGTACCTGCCAACAAAAATTAACGTGTGCGATCTTTATTTTTAATTGTTTATTAGCAAAATAAAAATTATGCTGTCTAATCCACAGCGGAGTTGAGAGTTTTGATGATACCTTATCTTGGTAGGGGGTCTTTTGGTATTTTCTTTGTTTTTGTGGCTTCATTTTTATTTCATTTTTATTTCGATCAACACTTCCCCCCCTGAACAACGATAAAAATTTCCTATAAATTGAAATGCTCACCGCTATCTATTGTTTACTTTTCAGAGGGATCTCCAACTCGCTCTATGTCTCCAGAGCCGTTGTTTGGACTTCTGTCATCGGGTGCGGATCTAATTCGTCGTAAACTTATGGGTGAAGTTGATCGCCCCTCACGAGCTCAGAGCAAACAACAGAAGATTCTACTGTCACGCTTGGAAAAAAGGGCCCTCCGTTCGCTGCGACTTGTTGAAAAAGTGGAAAGTATAGGTCTGGAGAATATCATCGCCACCCAGCCCAGTGTTACAAGTCAACTAGCCAGTGGGATAGCGAGTCGAAGTGCGAGCCCAATGGCACAATTATCAAATCTGAGACATCTTCAAGCGAACAATGGACCCCTGGACGATTTACAATTTGATCGAGATCAAATTCGGGCTGTGCTATGCAAGGGTCTATCAAATGAGAGCATTAAAAGTTTAGCAGAAAGTGATACTGGCATTTCAGTGTCATCGGCGGAAAGTAGTGAAAGTCGAGATAATATGCACCCGGCGGCAGCACAAACTGTTTCTACAACAACGAAGCATTCAGCAGCACAAAATGAAGGGACAGCAGCAGCAACAGCAACGTCTGATATTCGATTAAAACAAATGCAACGACAAAAGTCTCGCCGACATTTAAAGAACGGAATTGGAGGGCAGAGACCTGATTTGGGGACTGTGGGTGGCAGAGTTCGACCCGATCTGGGTAAGGTGGAAAGTAATAACAGCGCAATGAATACACCTCGGAAATCGTTAAGATCCGAGGAGAAAACACAGTCCATGACCCAATCGTTTGTCGGTTCGATTAGTTCACTGTTTTTCGGACGAAAAGGTGGATGGCTGTAAGAGGAGTCGTCCAATCATCGAGCCGAGCACACTTGTACATTTCGTTTTTTTTTGTACACATACAAATTTAGGTTTGAGGCAGGCAGTTTAATGTAGGAAAAATTGAGTAACACAATTCTGGAGACCGTTCCTAGCCTAGCCTGGGCCTGGGCTTGATTAGGTTCTCTATGATGCTTTTATTATTAATTAGTGTAGTTGTAAAGAACTGAGAACGTGCTCCTCTTGCGTCCAAGAGGGGTTCTTCACTTAAATGCGCTTTTATTAGTTTTGTGTCTTCTCGTTTTATTTTGTACCTTAATTTTTTTTTTAGTTATAGGCTAGCCGTAAAACTAGGCTCACTGGGGACTCTTGAATTGTTGTTACTGCACTTAAATCGATTTAATTATGATTAAGAATTCTTCTTTACAAGGATTTTGTCGGTCGCTTCTTAGGAAATTCTTTAGTGCCTTCCCCCCACCCCGCCTGAGTATTGTTTATTTTATATTTTATAGTTTAGAAATTAATGTACAACTGGAACATGTTTTCTTCTTCTTAAATTTACAAGTTTTTCTTTGTAAGAAATATTTTTATTTATTATTTTTTTTTTGAAAGGGATAGAAAGCCAAATATATTCGTTGTGAGTACATATTTTGACAATATTATGAAAATTAATTATATTTTGAAGTCTTGTTTCCGTTTTTACTTTGCTGAAGAATCCTCAGGGACTGTAGGCACAGAAGGGGGCAAAAAGAGTGGTTAATAATCTGTTTTCGCCACAAACTCGCAATAGTAAAGTGTCTACAGTCATCTCCGTGTCCCATTATATCCCTCCTATCCCCTCCAACCCCCCTCCCCTGCCACTTTGTAACAAAATATTGTAAAAGTTCCTAAGTTTAAGACGTTTCCTACTTAAATACGATTTTGTTTCAAATTTACTAAAAGTCTTACGCATTACTAAATTCGAGATTTCAATGAATGCTTTTAGTGTGTGTGTGCGCATGAGGAAAATAAATAATTAAGCAAGTTTTCATTAAGGCTAAAATTAGTTTTTACAAATTGAAGAAGCTTCCAATTCGTGAATGAAATTTTTAAGTTAAAACCCGACTGGACAGTGAATTAATAATTCAAGAAGAGCCTTAAGTTGAGCACAGCCTTCTGAGGGTGGGTGGTTCTCCTTCTAGGGCTGAAATTTAGTAAGAACCAGGAATTGTACTTAGAATGACCCTTGGGCGACGAGAAGACTATGAACCTTAGGAACAAAACAACAACAAGTGCTTGTAACATGATCTTTAGGTAGATCCGTTAAAAAGCACCGCGCCAGAAGAGCTCATTTTCTTCGGAGCATTGTTAGAAGCCTTCGAGGAGAGAACAGAGAAGGAGCGGAACACCAGAAGAAATCCCATGCAGCTTAGGTGAAGCCAAAAATTTTCTGAATGTGTGCGTGTTTGACAGCTTGGGCCCAGAAATTTTCCATACAAAATCTGCTGGGTTAACCCAAACTGTCAATTTTTACACTGTAAAGTGGACCGAAATTTCTACGTGTTAGTAAGCAAATTGGCTTCACTTTTGCCTCGTTGTTTCCGCTCCTTTTCCGTTGTATGCTCGAAGTTAGAAGCAAAGGAAACGCGTCTCTGTGTGTGCGTGTGTGCGTGTGTGTGTGTATTTATCTAGAAAGGAGAGGACAACTTATTATCATTGTGTGTGTAAATTGTGGCCGGCCTCAGTCTCAGTTGAAGATTAAAGCAGGTTCTGTCTCTGGAAACGGTTGAAGTGAACGAAGAAACCCCATGTGGTGTGTAATAGCTTAATTTTAAAAGATAAGTGGGATAGTTTTTAAGTATATATTATTTATTTTCGTAACTAGCATAGGCGAATTAGTAGCTAACTTCCGTAGAGAACAGAAATGCTTTAAAGGAAGACACTCATGAAATAAAATGCTATTGAATTGTGTACAGACAGAACTGTAACCGTGTGTGCGCGTTCATCATCATCACTGGCTAGTGGAGAAAAGGTATTGGCAATAAGTTGAGAGGAAATTTTGTAAATCTGATTTTCTTTCTCCCTTTTGTGAAAACACAAAAAAATTTGCTATTAATCGAGAACTAAAATAAAATAACAAAAAAATATTCACAATGTATAAAATAAATACGACGAGAAATGTTGATCTTATTGAAATACAATAGTTGAGAAAATTTAAATCGTTTTTTACTGTGGGTATTCACTGGGGGGAGCAAAAAAACTTCGTCCTTTTTTTTTAATATTTCCATCAGTTCTGCTTTATTTCGAAAACGTTGGCCTGTGTCAGTTTTTGATTTTCAGTTATACGGCGAGCCTTGGTTCATCGAAATTTCCAAATTGCATACATTTAGGCGTTTTTCACATAGAAATAGCCTAAACTTTTTTTGGGCGAAATTCTAAAGTTCGTCGGATCGGGGTGCGGGAGGGCTCATTCGAAAGGGGGTGGCCTGCTGGGTGCGTGTACAAAATTTGGGCGAAAAAGACCGCGTATTTGCGGAGCTAGAGCGATTTGCGCGAAGTCACCCAGGAAAACGCCGCCGAGCAATCAATTTTGGTTTTTGGTTCATATCTTGGGAAACAAATGGCGGCCCGTGGTGGGGGCAATTTTTTCGGAGCCTCTGAACTCCGCCCTTTCGACTGACACCGAAATCGCGCCAAAAAAAATTT
>QYTT01092231.1:10048-38122 GCA_006980735.1 Dasypogon diadema | reverse complement strand
GCATTATTAGTCATTTCCAAGAAATATAGAGTTGGGTATTGAAAAGATATATCGAATCCTAGTAGATCACAATGTATTACTTTTGTACAAGTTTTGCAATCTTTTATACTGAATAATACGATTATTCCTTATGAAAATAAATTTAGTAGCCTGGGCGTAATTGTTACCTGTTATTTTCCCAGGTTTTTCCCAGGCAATGGAGTACATTCAAGTTTATCTCAACACGTGCTTGCGCGCCGTTTTGATTTTGAAGAAACTCTAACTTACACAAAAGAAAGACAAACAAATAAAATAAAAAAAAACCCCCGAGGAGTTCCCTAAGAAAATGACGTAGATGCAAAATAAATCACGCTTTAACAGAATTTGATTATGGGATTTGGAAACAAGCCTCAAGACTTTAAGACCAGAAAAGGAGATCGTGGACCATACAAAATAGCATTCAAAGGGATATTGATTAGATAATGAAGGAGTACAATATAATTTAATTGGCGATGTTGGCACTGTTACTCGTTAGCCATCGTCCTTTCTCATTAAATCTGTGAAAGAAACGTCCAAATTTCTCTAATCGTACTGCGTGGATTGTTCTGCATTCGTCAAATTCCTATGGTTGATACTAAACCAAACTTCTCTAGTCCTTTAAAGAGCCTAAAAATCAATTCACATTTTAATAAAATTGTCTAGAATATTTTTTCTGAGTAGGTAGTGATTTGAATTCAGTTTGTCAACCTAAAAAAAAACATTGAGACATGTTATGTTGTCAGCAAGGATTTTATATCTACAATTTGTGTTTTATAAGGTTCCAAGAATAGGAATTTTTCTAGAGTGGGTGACGGAGCTGAAAAAAGGATCGATAAAAAGTATTAAATTACAGGGAGACTACACGAAAAGAAAAATAAAAGAAAAATAAAACAAGAAAAACACCAGTCTCTCATTACCATTCTCAAAACACTTTGATCACCGCCATCATGCCATCATGATTCAAAAGACTCTTCCCAAGGATACTATTCTTTTCCAAACTACCAAGACCACCTTTTATTTAGACAAAATATGTGTTTAACCCTGCACTTTTAAAATTCCCTGACAAACTCGCTTCGGGAGTTAGTCACTTTGTCAAAGGACATACATGAAAGCACCTTGGCAATAACATTTCTCATCTTCGCTCATCCCCTCTACTCCATCCATTAATGAAGCATTTACATAGAGACAATGAATTAACCGTTGTTTCTTGCCACAAAAGTTCTCCAACAAGCGGCAGGCAGAAAGTATAGCAAAAGGTCACGCTAAAGCCAAAAGTAAACGACAGTGTTAATTACAGCGACCTCAAGAAACGACTCTTTTCTCATAATGGGTCTGCTGTTGTCGCCTCTGTTGTTACTCTCATTGGAAAAAGAAATTAAAGAGTCCTGAATGGCAGGAGGCACTCGTTCATGTTAATGCTATCACGTTAAGGGAACCCATCTATGGTCTAACCACCTTCAAGACCGGTGGTGTCATCTCATTGCCATCATCACCTCCAGTCATAGTTGTACATACCACTTTCCTTACTAGAACTGAACTCTATCACGAATGATGCTACCGCTGATGCTGATGCTGATGCTGGTGCTGGGCTGATGTGACGGGTGACGATGCTATGAGTCTACAGCACCACCTCCTAACATCGGGGCGCTACATCAGAAACGAATTACACGTACACTTGAGCTCGTAAAAAATAATGGCGAGGGCATGGCACATGTAGTGCCAGGAATGCAGTCACATGGAAACAAGGAAACCCATTGTAATAGAATCCAACTGTGTAAATGACAATTCCAGTCGTTATGTTTGCCTTGGGGCTTTTAAACTCGTTTTCGCTGCAAAAGGAATAAAGCGATCCAGTTCTGCGTTGTACAGAAAGAACCTCATTGAGGGGGTTTTCATTTCTGCAGAACTGCTCCGTTCACTTACGGCTACGTTTATATGCTTCTTTCCAGAATAATTCTTCTTTGGGCTTGATCGACCTTCAGCTCATTTGACGATTTGTTGTCAAAATTGCACGGCTTTTGTGCTTTTTGCTTGCCTTCTTTACGCCATATCTCCTGCAGTTGCGTTCAGCGACACTGACTGATCCGCCAAATTCATTCAAAAGTGTCGTGTAAAAAGTTTCCCATTGCGTTACCGACCACTGAGCGCATGTATGACACTCTCTGGGGGCATATAATATACCGTCGTTCGTATGGCGTCAGTGTTACTCTGTTCTGTTGTTCGTGCCAAAGTTCCTTTCGTTTTAATTATATTCCTCCTGACTTTTGGGCTGGGTGCACTTTTTCCAACAGGAAGCAATGTCATTTGTTTCCTTGACGAGCTATGACTGCAACAAATTTTCAGTGTTGTTTTTCATACACTTAAGTGAAAATGTGATTAGGAACTTGTGCAGGATGTCAAGAAGTGAAAGGTGATCTCTAAAAAAAAAAAAAATTGAATGCCTTCGAAAGTAGTTGTGTGTTGAAGTTTTTGAAGCACTGGCTTGGACCGTGCCTTCTAGTCTTTAATAGGGTTGGCCATTGTCTACTTGCTGTTTTGTCGTTTTTGTTTGGCAGAAGAACTAAAATGACTTGACTTAGAAGACGCGTCCGATATTCGAGTTGAGATGACCAATGCGACGCCGAAAGATAGCAAGAGGTCAACCGATCCCATGGATGAAGGACATGTGCAAATGGGAAACACTAAACAGACTAGACTGGCCCGGGAAGAAAAGCAGAGGCTGCTTAGATGGCTGAAGCAGAAGAAAAAGTAGGAGCTACGCAGGCAAAAACTGGAATCTTCAGAAGCGGTCGAAGATAATGGTAAGGTCCAAGAAGCTGAGCAGTCAACCTCGGCGGACGCCGAAGACACCTGCGAAGAGGTTCAAGTGGGTAAACTCTGGTACCAAGCGAAGAGCTGCTTCTGGGAGAGGGAACTGTGTGGAAAGGAAGATGGACAACCGCGCAAAGTTGTCATTCTAAGCCATCCACTTGCAGGAAAATTCAACTGTCAATGGAGATGGAGAGCAATGAGTGCTGACAAAACCTGCAACTCAGTATTTGGTGATGATGGTGAACTCCCTCATCTTTCGGGGAGCAGATCCGGTGTGAAGCGGATTAATCCACGATTATGCACAATACCAACGGCTCAAAGTCAAATGAAGGACGGCTGATCATGGATACCACGCAGTCTATTTTGCTATGCTGAGCCGAGATATGGATCGATCAAATGAAGCTAGAGCTACATAGGAAACGCCCAGCCTCTGTGCCCGAACCCCCTCAGAGTGACTTGTCCAGGAGCTGGCAGTCCTTGCCATCGCGGAAGTAATCCGAATTCGACTCCTTGCAATGAAAAGAAAGGCCATCTACATCAAAAAGACTGAAGTAGGGCGGGAACAGGCTAGCAAGCAGGAAAGGTACCATACTATGAATGGGTGGCAAGAGACGTGGGACAGCGATGATAGGGGATGATGGACTGCCAAACATCTGCCATGGGTTGATCCATGGATTGACAGGAAACACAGGGAAGTGAATTATCATCTCATACAGTCCTTAAGCGGATACGAATGGTTCCGGCAGGAAAAAAGATTGGCCAAGTCTGATTTATAATTTCCAACACCACTGTTTTGTTGCTTGTATAGTATCCGTCCCCAAAAATAGTTGCTCTGGATAATTTCAGGTTTTGTA
The DNA here is from genome assembly GCA_006980735.1 of Dasypogon diadema. Taxonomy (NCBI): domain Eukaryota; kingdom Metazoa; phylum Arthropoda; class Insecta; order Diptera; family Asilidae; genus Dasypogon; species Dasypogon diadema. Next base: position 34,439 of record QYTT01092231.1, on the reverse strand, counting down.
ATTCCTTCTACAAAACGACAAGTGAAATATGACCCAGTCACAATTTAGATTATTGTATAGGACTACGTCAGAGATACTCCTGATTTGTATGCTATTTTCGAGTACTTAACGGGTAATCTCAAAAAAGTTAATTGGAATGTAATTTTCCTAACTATGCGATTTTTTATTTTCGTAAATTTAAATCCATTACACATTGCTTTTTCTATGTAGAAATGCATCTGTGCAATTGACCATACCTATCTGAAAGCACGAGCTGATAACAAAGTTGCGCCACCGCGGCAATTTCCAAAAATTCCCAACGAACTTAAGTACTTTGTGTGAAATATTACCACAAAATTTATCACCAACGGATTTATATCTTAAAAGCCATTGATCACGAAACAATTATAATTCCACTTTTGGGTAGATTACCATAATTAAACGGCAGCCCAATTTGCCCTCAACATCCCAAACCCAAACAACACACACGGGTACTCGGAGTAGAGCTCGAAAATTGTTTCAATTAAGCAAACTAAAATTTTCATTAAAGAACAATGAGATGGAGGGCGCTTTTAATCTCATTTTACACACTTTCGATATTAAGCTCTTGCTTGTAAGGAGAGTAAGAAATGAAGATCTACTTCTGGTTAAAAGCCACAATCCGAAAATTTTGATAGAATCTTTGAAAGGGTTGAGTGATAGGGGTGTTAAATTGTTACGTATGTGTCGGGGGTGAATATATTTAATAAAAAAGAATTGTTTATCTTCAGATTACACTGAGATAAATTTTGCATATCGTATTTTGTCCAAATCCAAGCACATAACGTACGACACTGTTCAGCTAGAACAAGAAGGGGATACCTAAAATATAGTAGCACACAGTGTTCCTGCCAAGGATGCAAAACAATCAATCGATCATTCCAAACCACTCAGATTTATCCACCCCAACCTCTATGCATAAATAATCCAATTCAAACCATTATTTGTTCAAGCCTTTAACAGCTTAAAGCAATCCATCTTTCACTCAAGTTTTAATTTTCACTTTTTGTGGGCACCTCCAGTATTTTCTCGGAGTAGAATTCACCGCACACCGATCACGACTTTTTTATTGTCTCCCATTGACTGTGAAGGGAGCGCCTTTCTTCGACTAGAAATGAAAAATTATTTCAACGTTGTTGGACCAGATTGCTCCATTGGATGCTGTGAAATGAACAAAAAGAGATGCCTCAAGATGCTGCTGAACTATTAAGAAAATTCCAGCGTGACTACAGGCGCAGGCGGGCGATACCAAACGTACACGGAATGAAAATCGGCCACAGATATTGCAACTTTGTTAGCTAGCCATTGAGGTTTACTTCGGATTATGTCGGTAATTGATGCCCTGGGTCATGCAGTTATTTTTAGACTTTTCATATTTTACCGGGATTCGTGTTCACCTATTTGGTTTTGTTTAATCCGTTCTGCCCGTTGGGGAGTGGGCTGCATGGATTTCAGTAAAATTGCTTCAATGGTATTATGGCATTTATTTTATCTTGTCTCATTTTGTATTTAAATATCAATGAACAAATGCCGGTTCCATGTCGAATGGATTTTATCATAAATGTGAGCTCACCTTCGAAAGGGGAAGAGAATATTTTTCGATCCTATACGAAACTCTACAAATTGTGAATAATTTCCTATTTTAAGAATATTTACCTCTCGTTCATGTATTTCCTATACATACATATTCCTCATATAATTTCAGTCCACACATGAATGGTTTTGTAAAATTCATGGGGATTTCGTGGAAAGTTGTAAGTTACGGGTAGGTTTTTTTATAGCTGCCAGAATCACCTACACCTTGTCGAAAATGGAATCAAAATTTTCTTTAAAGTTTAAGGCATCTACGTTATATGGACACATTTTGTAGTGTTTAAACCGAAAATATATTTGGGGATAAGTTTAAATAGGAAAGAAGAACCGCCTTCTCTGTGAGAGCATAAAATTAAAGTCATACCCCCAAAACCGCAAATGCTGCTTAACCCCTAAATGCCGGGTAATTTTTTTCTCGTAAATATTCAATTCCCAGCCATTAAGAATTAAGACTGTCAGGCACAGAGAACACAGAGTTGATGATACCTGATGTGTCTATGAACAAGCCCACCATATCCCACGAGGAGTCGTAAAAAATGCCGTCGCCTAATATAAATATTTCGCGCTTGAAGGTTTCTAATTTGAGGGTTATACAAATTTTGCTCTGCATCCGTTCCATCCCACTTCTTCGCACAAATTTCTTACGCCTATTTGTGAATGAGGTTCTTAACACATGGCACATAGGATACAGCCATACCAAAGGCCAGTAAGACTCCTGCTAGAACCTCTTTTTGCTACGGTATCAGCCATTCCATTGTCTCTGATTTCCTAATCTTGGTTACATCATTCTAACTCCTACGCTTTCAGACGAGCTATTGAATATCTTCCGTGTAGGTAGGCTATCTGACAATATAAAAATTTTTGTATTCCTAGGCTATTTTTATATTAAATTTGTTATTTCTTATCCTTCTTAATGATGTGCGGATATAGTCTTCTGCTGCAATTCCATTCCACCCAAGCCTAAGTGCAATATCGCCACTTGAATTGCGCGTTCTCTTTATATTTCTCTTAATTTTGTAAGAGAATCTTACCAAGCTCTGCATCTAGCCAGAATCGTAAATTTACATTATATTTAAATTTACATATTATTTAAATTCCTCTGCATTTGTGCACATTTTAGATTTTTAGATATAATCTGCGAACAGTAAACAAACCTTGATCTGGAACCTCGGTATTAAAGATACCATGATATCAGATATGCCATCTAACTAGACCTCCATGTCATGTGCCCACGCATTGCATTTTATTCCTTCTATTTCAATGTATATCGGATGCCAGTTTCAACGCAACATGAATGCTACCATAATATACCTACAAGTATCTAGAATTATCTACATATATTATGTTGATTGCATCCAGAGGCAAATGACGAAGTTAGTGTCTGCTATTCACATCCGTTCCTGATACTCTTTATCACTCATTCTCGAATCGAAACTGTTCAAAAGATCCCTCCTTCTCTGTAAAATAAACAAATTCATCTACAACCCTTTTTCATCCCCCAGATCTTCAAAAAGATATTAATTATAAAAACATAAAATAAACCGCTTCAAGGTTTCAAACAAAATTAATTGAAATTCTCAAAAATAACTTTCATCACACATTCTGAGTACTGATCCTGCACTAGTACACGCCTTTAATAAAACTGCAAACCAAGTTTTTAATACAAAATTACCACGATTAAAAGCATTTCTTGCCTGCAGTAATGATTTCAAATTACCTTTTCAGTTTAATTAAAGATATACAATATATTAGAGCTTATTGCACGTTCTTTGCACTCCATCTAAGGCAAATGCACTTCCTTTTACGTTTATACTGCGGAAAGAGGTCTCCATTAAAGTATTTTTTCGCGAGTCAAAGAGCTTTTCTTTCTTTCCAGTTCCCATTTCAAAGCAAAGTAAGTTTTAATACCACTCACTGCAAGGAAAGAAAGTAAACAGAATTAAAGCCGTCTTTTGATATACTTTCCTCCCACAGAATCTCTCGGAATACGAAGAATGCAGCTAAAGATAGTTTTCTCATCATTATGCTCGGCAAATCACAAAGCCAACAGAGTCACAGATTATTATTTTCCACACAGAGGAAGGCATTACTACGAGTACCTTCTGATATCATAGTACTTACAGATTTTATCCCTTCGCGACATCGAGTAGACATCGATCAAACTCTCTCTGGGCTGTCCATCCAATGGAGACAATCAACCCTAAGAGCACTAAAAACCGTTTTTTTTCAAGTTGTGGGAAATATTGCTCCTGGCAGAATTCTACCAATCTTAAGAGGATTTAATTGAAAAAAAAGGAAAAGTGGGAAAATTCAAACCGAGAAGGAGGAAAACAAACTTGGAATAATGGTATGCAATGGAGATTGGCTTCGTTTCCCCTTTTTGTCTATTTTGTACGCTTTGTACACTCTTATAGGGATTCGAATGCCCCAGCCACTCCTTAACAACTTGCTCCACTCTGGATCTATTTCCCTCGAGGATCGACAGAAATTGATTTAATTGATTGTCTGCGCTTGTTAAGGCTCATGTTAAGGACACCAAACAAAAGCGAACAATAAGCAGAAATTCTGGGTAGCTCTGGTGTTTTTTCTTTTTTTGCTTTTATTTTTTTGTTTAATAGGAATGCTTCCATTTCCAGGAGAAAAGATGTGTCACTTGCCTTAAATGGAGAATTGTTTGTGCATCGGTTACGTCGAGTGCCTTTGAAAGGGATTGAAAGAGGTTTATTCTAGCTGATAAAGATTTTTACTCAAGAGAAGCCTTCGATATATGTAATCAAAGAAATTGTCTGTTACACATAGTCGAACTACAAATATTAATGTATTTTGTGAATTTAGTTTTTGAGATGTAACAAGAATGAAAGGCACAGATAAAGAACTATTAATAATTACCCCCACTACGTTGTGACCAGTGGTTTTGAAGAAAATGAAAATTTTTCTGTTCTTTAATATTACGGCGGAACGCTTAACCTTTATTATAACTGCCGAACAACAGTAATGAGTGACTATTTTGCAGTTCTCAGAATACCTTAATTTTAGATAATCATCTGTGAAGGGTTGAATATTACGGAAATTTGATTTTGAATCTCATTAATATAAAAAGAAGACAGCCAAACTACTACGTTTACTAAGAAGAGAGCGTTGTCGCAATGCCATCAATTCTATCTTCTATTAAACTAAAAAGTAAAGTTCCTATTAAAGAACCTTGCGGAAGTCCCATTGGCTATGTATAACGCAATATAGGGACGACAGAAAGTCATTATTATAGAATGACAAAGTAAATTAACAGAGTGCCTATTATATGAGGACAATTTGAGAAGCTAAAAGAAATAAAAAATTAAGTAATGTCACTTCTCTTTTCAGATCTCTTCACTTGTAAAAATTTTTTTCTTCAGTGTGCGTCTAACAATACTTTTTTTAGATTTAAAAATTATTATTTTTTGACTTGAAATGGAAAGTCATCCTTAATAACTGTTTATGGAGACAATGCTTTAAAAAAGACTGAAATTTATGGATGGATCAAGCGATCAAAAAAGGCAAAGAGAGTGTTAATTGTTAAATAGCAGTTACAATGCAATTACATACTCTGTAGTTGTAACTAATGCAATTATACAAGTAATCAATTACACCAGAGCTTTACAACCCTATAACGTTCGACTAATTTGTGTGAGTTGTTCATTATTTCTTCGTAACAAAAAAATGTATGTTGTATTCGAAACAATATTTGGAATAATGAGATAATTTCGGTATTTTAATATTTCAATTAAGTAATTTAATTAATTAAGTAGTTGTAATTGTGTAAATAATTATTCGATTACATTTTGTAATTTTGTAACTGGTAATCAATTGGTAATCAATTTGTCCATCTGTGGCTAGGCCTGTATCGACGATATTATAATATTCGGAATACAATCCGAAAGAGAGCAAATTGAAACTGCCGTAAAAATATTTCTAAAACTAGGAAAGATCAATTTATGAGTGAACTTAGGTAAGATGGCATTTTTGAAGATAGAAACAGAATTTTTGGGCTATATAATAACAATCCAGGACATTAAACCCTCAGGGCTATGTACTACAGACTTCATTTTGGTAAGAGTAACAAAAAAGTTGTAGTAGCTAGGAAAAAACATACTATCGTCATGATGTTTTGAGAAATATAGTCTCTTGCATGCTTTTTTTTTCTCATTAAAGATTTGATTATCAAAAGTAAACCAAGGTCAATAGTAGCATTTGAGACAAAAGTAGCGTATGAAACAAGGTTATAAAATTGCTCACATTATCAGATTTTTTGACAGAAGAACAAAAGCCTCTAGTGCAAATGGAAAAAGACATCCTTTAACTAAAGTGCTGCTGAAGTCATTAGAGAAAATCAAATCTGAATATCCAGATCCATTCTTATAATAGTACCTATAGTTGAATCTATAAACAAGCAATGATACTGTTAATTTACAGGTCAGTGTATTAGGTAGCCTCAGGTTAAGATAGCAACAGGTATCCATACAATCAATGGTGGGTTAAGGCCGACAAAACAAAAAATTCATGTCCATCCTTGTCGGACGGTCAGCTGATGAAGATAAAGATAAATGTGTTCGTTAAATATCCAAACAGTAAGTAAATAGTGGGGCAATATAATGTACATATTTTTGAGATGGAGTTTCAGAATAACCACCAGCGGCTTGGGTTCATTGAAGCTGGGAACACCAACAGCAGAGTTAGTATCAATTGCAGTCAGGTCCCTCAGGGCGAAACACTTGGAACACAGAATAAAAACAAATCAGAGCATCTACATTTAAGAAACAGCCAAACTTCAGGCAGATAGGTCAGTAAGAATAGAAATCAACACAATAGAATGACATCTCTTTGGCAAATTTTTGAAACTATCATAAAGGCAGGCAAAGCTTAAGACACAAATTTATGAATGATGTTGCACTTAGAAGGTATAGCCTGTAGACAACTCCATTTGGTTATAACTCGCTATAAATTCTAGAAATACAAATCAATTTTAGGCACACCCTGCAAGCTTTAGATCATAGGTTCAAAAAGTTTGCAGAAATGGCAAGGTTGGCAAGGACTCATCCTTATTTACTATTTATGCACAATTTCCTGGTGGTTTCACTGGCATTTTTTTTTTTTTGCTTAATGACATGACGCTACGACTCATAGTCATGAGGCTCAAAAGGGAATCAATTTTAAATGAACTTTTGTTAGGTCTCTCGTAAAAGCACATCAAAATTGAGGACAACATGGATGGGTGAATATAAGGAAACCACAGGCCGAAATAGAAAGTGGTATTATTTGGCTATACACATACAGCAGGTTTAACAGGGTAGAAATCAATTGTGTTAAAATTTACCCAAAATATTTAATACCTCCCTGAAAGGCAATATAAAAATTCCGCAAAAATTCTTGTTAGACAAGAGACCGCAAAGTCAAATTTATGGTATTAATAGCAATAATACCACCACTTGACATATTGTAATAGCTTTTTTGTAGACAGGTGTACAAAAGAAGAAAATGTTGAATCATGGTAGAAGAATATTGTGAATGTTTGTGCAAGATTTACAAGTCTTTATTGAATTGATACATTCTAAAAATCGAAAGCCTGCAATTTTCCTTTCTGTAGGTAAAACATAAAGCAACTCCTATTGAATACAATCAATCTGTTAATCCCCTTTTGTTTATGGATGCAGATGAATTCAGAAGTTTCAAAATGACAAATATTCAAATTTGCATCATTGCCACATAATTCTATTTTTATCGACGACAACCTTTTCAAAAGTTTTAAATAGAAACGCGAACTGCGACAACGAAATGGAAAAACTCACTCTATTTTTTATTTCATGTAAATTTTTTCTACTTACTCACTGTTTAGTTTACTTTGTGTTTAAATTTGGATTAAGCCGAGCTTAATTTATTCCTTCAAAAGTTAATCAGCCGTTGTTGTTCCCATAGAAAAGTGCTTACGCATTCCCATCACGATTTATTTCAATTCCAACAGTGACACATTAACCTTTACACGCTTCTCTGGGTTCAGAATATCTGAATTCTTGAAAATGTTGAATATTTGGCAACTGAAATCCAAAATTAATTAAGGCACAGATATCTTTCTTGCCTTTCACTTTTGATTTAATCGACTTGGCTCCGCGAGAGTGGCTGACACTGCAATTTCTTATCATTCAGATTTTTTTTTTATTTCTGCACGGATTATATACATTAAAAAAGTAATGGTCAGTATAAGTCTGAGTCTGAGATCATCCAAGAATATAATGTCCTCGGTTGTTGCTAAAGCAGACAAAAGAATAATGAAAATCTCAAGGTCAGAATTCGCTTTCGTAAGGCCTCCGAAGTCAGAATGTTAGATAAAGTGGGCCATTCCGAAAATATAGTCGCCGCCGACATTTGAGAATTTTCACATCGAATTAAAAATTGCCCGAATCCACAATTTCGTATGGAGTGTGGGTCAGGCTCGACAGCCGTAACATCGCCCACGCACCACTGACGCCGACAGTAAATAAACCAAGAAATGATATGAGCGGAGCGTGAGATTTATCACTGGTGGTGCCCAGCGGCCAGCCTATATGCGAACTTTTCGGTGACCACCACTTATGAAAAATTATATGCTGCTGCTGACGCTGCTGGCGCTGCTGGCGTTGCTGGTTGTTAGCCATCGAAACCGATAGAAATGCTGTGAAAATAAAACGGAATGGATTTCGAGTCTGATGCTGTTTTCATTGGGTGGCCTATTTTTCAATTTCCATTGAATTTGTAGCATTTTCTGATGATTCTGGATTAGCTTTAATCGGGGGCGAAGTTGAGTGTTTTATGTGGCAGCTGGTTGCTAGAGCTTTTTTGAAAATTTAAAGGGGATGTGCTAAATGAACCTTAGGTTTATTCTTCGGTTGATTTATGGCAATTCTTGGTATTAGAACTGAATTCCCTAAATTTATCTTTATATATACGCAAGAAATATCTTTTGATATAGATTTTGTGGGCTGGTGCTGATATAAGATAAATTTTGGTTTTCAAATCCAAACAATAAGAGAATCTGAATGGGAAAGACTTAAAAACCTCAAGAACAAAAAGATACTGAATTACATTATTGGGAATCCATTGAAATAAATTTTTAATTCTAAGGATGCCTCAAAAAGTGAAAAGGAACAACTAAAGGACGTAATATATTTTAATTAAGAAAAAATCGCAAAAGTCACACGATATTATTTCAATCTTCGATACTTTAACCCTAGGTATTGATATCCAAGCCGGTAACCGAGTCGGTTGAGGCGCAGCTCTGTAGATTTACTCATCTGTAAGCAGGCGATCCTTTAGAGGGCACATTAAAATAACGTAAAAATTTCAAGGGAGGTTTTACTTTGAAAGCTCGAAAACAAGTCAGGATTGCGGTCTACTTTCTAATACATATATTTAGAGTTCTATAGTTTTGTTTTTATTATGCGGAGAGTTTGACGAGAGGTTTTAATAATTGGACATGACGCCGTTTTTATTTGCGTGTGATTTCTCAGTTCATATTTAAGAGTTCATACAGTGCAGACGCGGCATATATGTAAAAACAGTTGGCCAAAATCAGTCCTAGATTTCGGTAACCATGCCGAAATTATCTTGGATCGTAATAACGGCTCTTAAAAGCTAACAATTTATCATTTAGTGAATGATAGTATGAGGAGCAACAATGGCTTTACTGAGAGACATTTGTTCTGGCTGAGTTACATATTTCGAAATTATGCAATGTTGACTGACTACCATCGAGATTTCTGGAGCTCTAGACTATCTGAAGAGCAAAGCATACGCTAACAAACCAGAGATAATAAAATTTAGAGAGCTATGAATATATTTTCATGTAAAAAATAACAAAATTGAATAAATGGTGCACATTTTAAAATTGACGTTGATTTTTGAGTATATTTTTTTCAAATTTACCGCCCTAAAAAAATTATTGTTCATTCATTCATGGCCTCAGAAAAATGGTCTAATTTGTGTGTGTTATATGACCTACCAGTCTGGAAAAATAATTTGTTTCCTTTTTTTTACTTTCCTTTTTTATGGTAAAGCCATTAAGAACCCTACTCCTGGAAGGAAAAAAAATTAGGTTGAGGTAGAAAAGGAATTTGAAGATCGAGTGGAGGTATCGTTGAACAACTCTGTATTTGGGATACAATTAGGTCATAGATTGCATCAGAAAATAAAACACTTTCAAACTGAAGATCGAGATCTGGGTTTAAGAATGGACAACATCCAGTAGAAGGCCTTTTCAGATTGAAATTTTAAGGTTATTTATTTGTAGGATTATACAGGACAAAATATTTCATCCTCAGATGTTAAGAAAGTTCTGAAACTGGGACTTGGAACACAGACGTGGAGGGCTGTACATTTTTAGAAAATATTTTGTGTACACATGAATGCCAATTCCCGAAGGGAATCAACAATCAACAAGTGTAAACTGTATATCTCGTATGTATAAGCGCAGGCCTGGGCAACCATCATAGCATATATGACGATTATAGTTCAAAAGTTGGGTGTCCGACAAAGCCCTAGTTTTGGCAGACCTTCAATTGGACTGCCGTAAAAAATATTCTCTAAGACTTAATAGTTACAATTAAGAGTCACCAGATTGTAATTTTTTTGGAATACTGGTTTACACAAAGAATTCTGACTGTACAAAGAGGTCTTGTAACTTTTTCATAAAAGTAGCGATCGTGAATTGATTTCCTCCAATGTCATTGAAAGCCCTTTCTTGAACCCGTAAGAAAACCTGGGATTATCATGTAAGACAATCTTATTACTATTGGGAGATAGCGCAATCCACCATAATGCAATCATACCAAATGTTTCGTTCTCACATTTTATAAGAGTTTAGCCAAATTTATACTTTAATAGAGCAGAAAAGAGTGTAGAACCCTTGGAATGAAAAAGGGATATAACACTACTGAATATCATCCGCCTATCGTGGGTGCTGCAATATCGTACTGCAAGTACTGCCAAAATAAAATTTGGGCGCTTATTGAAAGTCAACCCAGAAATTCGGATTAGATGAGATAAATCAGCTACAATATACGGTCCACTCAGAATTTCTAGGAGTCTTTATATTCCTTAAAAACCATTGCGATATGATAGTATCGATGTATATTTCAACTTTTGAAGTTTGTGAGCAAGAGAGGAATTTCTACACGAACTTCTACACAATCTTCTAACCTGAATTTCTATTAAAAATGTGTCTATCGAATTTCCTCAAAAAATGCAACCTTAAAAATAACTGATGTGTAAATCAAAGATTGAAAGAAAAGTACTGCCGAAATCATGCCTGATGGTAAAAAGAAAAAAAAACTAACTAGAAAAAACTAACATTTCAATTATACCTGACCCAAACTTAAGGTCCATACAGCCCTTGCTGCCATCAATTCTTAATTAGAAAATTTTATTCTCCGAGAAAGTCATATCACAAAGTAATTTTATCGGATTTTATCTGATATACATTACAAAAGATACTCCATTACTTGTGATGTAACATTTCAAGTGTTAACAGAATTTCTTCATGCTTAACCTCAATATCGAGAAAGTTTCTTACTCATCTCTGCTAATTTTGCATCAGTCAGAAACGAGGAAATCTACTTTCGTTTTTGTTTCCATTCTTGGCTCTCTTTAACGCTTTTAAGATTTCCTTTGGTAATCGCAAAGTGGAGAACCGCAAAAAATTAATTTCTTAAGCAGCTTTGCCACCATCACACTCGCAACGGCTTTTATTGGATTTACTGTGATAAAAGCGAAATCAAAAGAGGAAAAAGCATAAAACTCTTGCCCGTATAATTTGCCGGCAGATTTGATAATTACGAACTACTCTGGCAGCTCTGTGACTATGTGCGTGTAATACCCGCAAAATGCAAATATATCGAACGCCGGCTAACAGACTGGTGGCCAAACTAACTTAGTTAGCATCGGTGTCGGTGGTAGTTAGGCCCAACATTGAATTGCAAAGTGAAGAAAAAAAAAAGGAAAGTAACCATGGTGGAAGAGTTTGGTATAGTACCGCCACTGTTGCCAGATATGGTGGATTTTTGAAGAAAAAGAAGCAGTAATAAACGGCAAAAAGCACTTTGCACACACACACACACATCCATACACACTCTCCAGAATATATCAGTCACACAGTCTTTCTTTTATCAGATTTGCGATTTTTTAGGAAATGCGGTCTCCATGCCTTTATTTCTCGACATTTTTACCTTTTGTTTTGCATGACAGTGTGTAAACTGGTTCGAAAGGTGAGCGAGCGGAAAGGTTAAACCTCGTTAAGCCTTCACATTTATAGCTTTGCTGTTCGGTCTTTTGCATGCGCTCCGGTTTCTGGCCGTTTTCCCCCCATGTTTCTCACCTTTATTGTACGGCAGGTGAGAGGCAACAAAACAACCAACCGGCTAGCTTAGTGGGAGGAGGTAGTGCGGTTTTTGACGAAGCCCTCTTTTGCAAACTTAGTGCCATTTGTAACAGAAACATTGGAAATGTATTATTCCACCACCCGAAGCATGCGTTCTTTATGTTCCTGCCCTTAATTAGGTAAACATGTCTTTTTGTGGCATGAAATTACAGAAAAAAAGTCATTTCCCTTCTTCCAATTATCGACCCTTGTGGCTGCAGCACACTCAAAAATTTGTATGGATGCATGAGCATGGGGTAATTCACCTTTTTCCTGCATTTTAAGCTTTGATGTGTATCGACGATATATGATGCAGGATGTTTTTTTTTCGGAAACATAGTGCAGCAATGGTGATGGCAATCAAATCAATAAATCAACCATTCTGTAGAGGTTGACAACATGTAATATTTACAAGAAAATTTCAATACAAGTCGTGATGGATTTTTAGATATCGTGCATGACGCAAATTGGAAGGGAAACGATATGTGAAAATCAAAAGTTGGAAAAACGTTTGCATGAGTTACGGTGGTAGTGTTATCGTCAAATTGGAATAGCCTTGAAAAATATGTAAAGGATAAGGTGAGCAGTGTGTGTTGTTGGAAGGAATGGGCTTGTAGGGCTCAAGTCTTATATTTCAAATAGCCTAAGGGGAGTACAAAAAAAAGGTTAAGAACACGGATTTACATACATATTTTCCTACGCGGATATATTTTACATAATAATATAGTAAAATGAGGAAACCGAAATGAACTCAATTCAATGTATTAATATTTATGATATAACGGTTTTTGCGGCGTTTCGGGGGTAAAAGGAATCATATTTTGGTTCACTTTTTCACGTAACCCTAAGTAATTTTCTAACTTAATTAACACTATATAAAATCAATTCAGTTTTTGAATAACAGCACATCATCCACTCCTATAATAATAAATGTGTTCCTACCCCACGACCTTAGCCGACGTAGTACGCCAGAAATCATGCTTAGTTTCGTGCTAATATGGTCACAGCAGCCCACATGAGAATTCATTACAATGCCTAAATTATTAACTCTAGCTACATAGGATACAGTTTGGCGGTTAAATACCACCTGCGGAATGTAAGGTATATCAAGACTATTTCCACTTAGCACTTAGACCTGTAATTTGTTGAAATTTAATGTCAACTTGTTATCAAAGGTCCAATTCGAAATGTTATCGAGGTCTTCTTTAAGTCGAGACTATTTCTATTTAGCACCAAGACCTGCGATGCACCAGAAGACCTGCCTGAGATATAGTCCTCCAAGAGACCTAATGAGGAATCCAAGTAAATTCGCACATAATCCAGTAGAGATGAATAGAGTTGTGACTGACAATGTTGGGCAAGTCATTGCTGACTGCAGAGAACAGGATGGGTACCAGTATTGAGCCTTGTGGTACACGACGTTATTTTTGTCAAGAAATTCTGACGAGGGGAGATACCATCTGGTCCAACTGCTTCAGATCGGACCGACAGAAGTCATGAAGTTTCAATTCGCATAGTAGTAGATCGTTTTCCGACTGTTCTTAATATGATGTGTTCTGATAGATGTCTTGAAAATTTCCTACTTGCGAGATTCCCAATCCGTGGTCGCTCCAGAAAAACCCAAAGCATTGCGATTTTTAGTTGTTGTAAATCTGGATTCATGTCATGTGTGTAACCCTGTACTTCGTAGCCGGCATAAGATAATTTCTTTAGAAGATCAGCGACGTCCAATTACTACAACACAGGGGAGAGAACTCCTTCTTGGGGCAACCTCTGGTGACTTTTTGGTGCTGTGATTGTTCTGATCTTCGATATCTAAGAAAGAGGTTAGGGTGATCTCTTTGTCCTCTATTGTCTTTTTCAGCCTAGGGAGTAGATCATGTAAAACAGTTATAATGGACTTGCTGCTTGATAGGCTGCTGATGTAGACGCAGCGGATATTCCTTAAGAATTCCGCTTCTGATATGAAGTTCTATGACTTTCTCATGGATTTAACATTGAAGGAAATCAGGCTAATTGGGGATATGACTTGGATTGGGCAGAACAGCGTCCTCTTCCTTTCGTAATGAACACCACAACTCCTAGAATGAACCGCTTTTCATCTAGACTCACTCACAAAGGAAATCAATAAACACCTGTAATAAACTTCTAGACATGTCTACTACTCACAGGTGAAATTAATTGAATTAACCTATTTTCCACACACTTAACTGATTCAACATATTTTTAGACAGAATTATTCAACATAAGGAGCTAAATATTTGTCTTCCCCATAGGATGTTTACAGATGGGCAACACAGACGCAATAACGGACTGAGAACAGACCCTTGTGGCACGCCGATATATGGGTTTATAGTTGTGGAGAACTCTGTATCTTCAATTTCCGTCTTTGGTTATTAAGAAACCTGACAACGGGGCCAATTCCTTAACCCTTTCACCACTGAATGCCTGAATGTATGGGAAATATATGTCGCGATAGTGGTGAAAGGGTTATGATAATAAATTGAATTTAAAATTAAGTTTGGAAGCAATGGAAGTGAAACGTATATCGAAATTAAACAACGTAATTCTCTCAAGAATGCTTTTTTTCTAATATTTGCTTAACTCAAATGGACTTGGCGAATTTTCAAATTACTCCTCTCATTTATTTATGCCCCAAAACGTTTAATTTCCCACTCGGAGATAAATCTATAGCTGTACCAAAATTTTGATTAGAAATCACACAAAAACTTGGCTTGTTCACAGCATAATTTAGTGGTATAAATTAAAAAAATCTAGGAAACGTAAGTAGATAAGAAAATAGTTAGCTCTTCTATTCGTGAGGAAACCACAATACACTAACTAGAAAGGTGGGAGAATACGGCAGCAATTAAAAAGTTGAAATTAAATTCACTCTAATGAATATTAAATTCTCTTCTCAGAGTCCATTTGAAACTAATTAAATATGAGGGTGGATCCTTTTCGGTTGCTTAATACCCACAAAACTGGTGGTCTCTGTATCTTTCCACAGAAATTACTTCACCGCTACTTTTCAGCAGGCAAATGAATTAGCTGGAGCGATTCGCACAATAATTAAAGTTAAGGGAAGCAATTTACTGTGAGGGAAAATAGTGAACTATTTACACGAATGCTCTGCTATTTTTGCAAGGCACTTTTGGGTTACATAATCTGGGTCAAGCTATGGTTTTCTGGCAGAGTCTGAAAGATAATATATTTTAAAGATTTTATAGAGTAGTCCGTGTCTGTTAAAAATTCCGGAAATTTTGTGCTCGTTTTCTTTTTAGCATCTTTTTCCTTGTGCTGGTGATTAATTTCGCATATAGTGGAATATCTCATAGCATGAATCACTAAAGATATACTCTGGAAGTGGAAGCAAGGACATTTACTTTATGTACATACCTTTTCTCTTGTTGAGCACCACTCTACATGTGGAGGAAATGGGGTTCAATCGATTTTTTTTACAAAAGACGTTTGAATACCATAAGAAGGCAATCACCACAAAAGCAGTGATTCGAGGGTAATCGTTCAATAAATTCCCCACTTCGCCTGACAAAACATACCACTTCAATGAGATACAATCACTTAGTATTCCCTTTTCCTTTCTTCCTTGTTAATGTTCGAAGGAACACAACATATCACAGCACAAGTTTCGAGGAAAATAGCATTAATAAAATCTGGTAATCCGCTCGCATTCACCACGACAAAATCTCGCCGGGGAGCATAGTATGGCAAATGTGCGTACCTAACATGCACAAAGCCAACCCCTTGAACGGAAAAGTCGTGCAGAATAACATTTTCACATTTTCCATATTTATCAATCGAAATTATTGATTGCTCCATGTGGCAAAGTATCAGATTGCGAAATAACGATATCAGCCGAGTCTCCGTTTTCCGTACGTACGTACGTACTTCCCCCCTTATGTTGGGGAGCGTGCGAGCAAGGGTGAGGCATTTGCCTGCCATGCTCTTCGTTTTGCCATTAGTTCTGCAAAGGTTTGGGGCAAAGAAAAGTATCAAAAAAGAACGCATCAAGTAGGTAAGCGAAAAACCCTTCGGCCGCTATTCAACCCACAAGAGACAAACAAAAAACGTTCGATAGTGAATTTGTTTGAGTGACACTTCTGGTAAGCATGCAAACTAAATGCCAGGAAGTTCAATATGGTAGGAATCCCACAACCACCATTCGTGCCCGTGCCAATTTAAATAAAAAGTTTCTAAAAAAAGGGGCAGAAAGTAATGAAAAGATTCGTAGGAGTTTTCCCTCCATCTATACGTCCCTTTTTGCCTTCTGCCCTGACGACTACTACTACTAGATATTTCAGTCGGAGCAGAGACAACACTAGACTAGAGATGCTGTACCACCAGTACCACAGTTTGAGGAGAAACAAGACTCTCACAAGATGTTACGCCTGGGATGCTAGCCAGTCTGTAAGATATAATCTGCGAATATTTTAGGGGCAACGCATAAATAATTTATGTCATGGGCCAGACAGTCGACTGCTTGTTCCTCTTTGGCCATTCTATTTGATCGCAGATCAAGATTAAAACGAACGAAAAGGGAAAATGGAAACTCTGGCAGATTATATCGGTTCAGATAAGATAAAAACCCGATTTAATGTGTGTTAAATATTGTGGCGATTTGGATCTGTACAGAAAGTAACGAATAGTACAAATCTGCAAGGGAGCAACTACTACAGTGTACGGCCTGAGTTGATATTGATCCAATCATCAGACCAGTCATTATCGTCTCGATTTTGAAGGCTATCAGTGATTAGATTGCGGTTATCTTTTAGCGAATAACGAAAATGTGTTAGTAACACCGCACCTTTATCTGGAAAACGTGTGGTTTTTTGCTAATGGTATGAATAATAATTTAAGTAGTAAAGATTGAAGTTCATTGGAAGAAGAAAAGCATAAATTATAGTATTCGCGACATAAATGTATCATTGGCTGCCTCATGTTGAAATTAAAATGGTAAAATTTAGACGACTAAAAACTTCCAAGGGAACTAAATTGAAACTTATGGCAGACAAACAGGAAATACCTCCATAAAATTTGCAACCTGACCATGAAAACCTGAAGAGAAGTAATTCAATTTAAACCAAAATGTGGAAAAGTAAATTGTTAAACACTTGAACCACTTAAGGAAATTGAGTTTCTTAATAAATTTCACATCCCACCATAGTTTTAAGGGTGGAGAAAAATGGTCTACGAAGTACATAACAAAATTAACCCTTTTTGGGATTCAATCTTTTGGTCCTTTACGAGAAGTACAAAAGATTTCAAACACTTGGGAGTGTTGTTCTTAAAAATAAAAATTACATAGGACCATGAAGATTGCCTTGCGGTACTTATCAAAATATTTATAGGATATTCAATCATTCAGAAATGTGTACATTGCTAGATTATTTTGTCAGTAATGAAATAGATTTACGAAGAAAGTTCGGAAATGAAATATGTAAATTAGTTTTAATCAAGATATTTTCAATCAAACCACCCGCGGTTGGAATATAGGCTGTAGCCAACCCAAACTTTTAACTTATTAATTTAAGTGTGTGTATCTTCAAAAGAAAAATAGAAAGAATTTCTGTTGTATCATCATCCCCTCTCTTGGGAATAAAATGGTATCATCATAAGCCTAGATATGTGATTTCCTGCAACGAACTTAACAGCGGATTATTCCTGGCACTCATTTTGTTGTTGGTTACAACTGATTTAGACCTCTAATTCTTTTCATTTTTTTTAAAAAAGAGAATGAATGTGGTTAGAGAAAGAATTTTTGAAACGGAATAAAGCTAAGTAGAGCCCAGGATTCTCAATGGATAAAATGGCGAGTTATAATCATGAAAACCCAGATTTAAACATATTTCCAGATTTGCGACCGCAATTTTTAATGGATGGATTAAACCAGTGGTTATATTAGCCTTTTGCTACGACGGGCAACTATAGTCGCTGTCCACGAGGTGCCATTTATATTCGCTGGGCAACTATAGTCGTTCGCTTTACTGAACACACTACAACTTACTCTGGAGTTACTACTTAATGTTCAAACTTTTTATTATGCAATTTTTTTCTCAGAGCAAGACAACCTAATAACAGCCATATGGATCTCACTAAGACGCATAATTACAACAGCAACACAAGATCCCCAGTTTTGTACATATTTTGGATCTGGATCTTTAAAGCTCAGAAATTTAGTACTCACTCTCACATATAGGCGCACTTTATTATTTTATATGTTGGTACTACTGTTTGTAAAACTCAAAAAGTGATCTTAAATAAGATAAGATTGAAAGTATTACAAAAAAACAAGTCGAGTTTACACTAACAGTAAATAGCTGTCAACTTGAAAATAATTATCAGTACTGCCAACGTATAAAACTAACTTTAACAAGATTTCAATCGTTTTTTTTCCTACAGATCTGGATCTTGTAACAAAAATACAGCTAATGGCAAAGGAACTAATGTTTCCCGAATAAGTGTTGTCCGAACGTTCGCCAAATGCTCGCTGTTGCACGCGACGTGTACACGATTGGCACGGTGTTTCGTTTACAGGGAGCATCTCCGCGAACAAGACGATCATCGCGAAAGGGTTAAAAAATCTACACGAAACTTTTAGACGATTTTTCATAGTTATCGAAGAATGGTAAAGTGACGGAGACAAAATGTGTGGCACCAGGCCGACTAGTTGCAAGTACTTCTGGTCCTATTTATATTTTGATTTTCTACTTATTTTATTTTTACCTTGTCAAATGCAAAAGAGTAAGATACTGATCAATTCAACTAGTGCAGATTTTATTGTGTATAATCTTCATTTAAGAAAGAATAGGTGTGTATTTTTTTAAGAGTTTGAGTCAATTTTCTGATCTTTAATTTCGGCAATACTCTTAAATTTTCTTGGATAGAAATTCTTTTAAAATTACAGCAAAATAACATACCAATTTGGGCGATCACATTCAGATACATACCTGAAAATGAAAAAATAAATTTTATTAAAAAATCGTCTTGTTATATTACTCAGTATTAATCAAAATAACAAAATTAAAGGGGGAAAACGTACGATCTGTGAATGAATAAATTTACAAAATTCTTTCAAATGCGAGAAACTAAAAACACATCTCAGCTGGACAAGTGTTATTAGGGCGTAGTTTATTATCATATGTATGCTTTTTTTCAATTAAAATGTACTTCGAAAAAGTCAAAAATTCTTTAGAATTCTCTCGTTCTACAAATTGAATTCGACCAAAATAGAGGGCAAGTAAAAGTACTTTAAAAAAAAGGCTCCAAATTATATGAAATAGGAGTGGGAATGGGAGGCGGCTACATTACAATAACTTTTCAGAATGACGTGCGTAAAATTAAATATAAATTAGCAAACAATCAAAATATTTAAAAATTCAAAAAATACACTAAAAATCACTTTCTCTAGCACATAAAAAATTCTCTGCATTTCACGATTACATCAACTGAATTCAATTTCCGATGCATATGTCATTCGCGAGCTTTGGGACCACTCTAAAACCTAAAAATGTATTTGCCGTAAAATGATATAAATTCGTTGATTAAAAGCACATGAAATAGTGGCATTCTGCTGTAATAAATAACCACCGCAAAACAACAAATTTTGAAAGCAACAGAAAATGTAAATGCAAAGCAAATTTGCGTCCCACATTTTGTTCGAATTAAAGAGATTAATGAAAATGGTCCAGTCGAAATTTTGTGAATATTTTGACGTTGCATGGCGTAACAAGGAGGCAGTATTCAGTGTTATGTTAGGTATATCGACTGCAAAAAAAAATAAAAATAAAATAAAAAATAAAAATCGTGTGAACGTAAGCAGAACACAACAAACCATACACACAAACCACTACACCTAAAGGTGGAACGTTCTACACTCCTTTCACCAACTCCCGATCCCGAGAGCTTTAAATCCCATCTGGAATGGACAATCCTAAAAACTGAACGAGAGAACCATTGAAATGAGGAAAGTTATTTGCACACAAAAGCGAAAGAAAGGACATTTCTATACATTCCTGGCAGCTCCGAAGGTTTTCAGATATCGTCTACGGCCAACAAAGAGTTAATTTTGTGGTGCAGTCTATCGTTTTAATTTGGAATTGGAATGCGCTGGAAGCTGCTACCTTAAAAACCTTTCCGACGTCTATTGTTTAGTTGCATCGAGCGTGATGCTCCAGCCGTGAGAAATGAAGAAATACCCCCTTCATTTCCAGAAACAATCAATGGCATCCCTGAAGCATCAAAATGAGACACGGAAAAGGACAGCGGACTCCATTTAGTTGAATGGTGGGGCAAAATTGGTTGGTGGTGAGTGGCTGGAGTCTCGTTTTATTCTTCTGGGAATATTGTTGAAATTCGCCGCACCGGAATGAAACTGGGCGAGGATGGAAAAACAAATAACCCCCATTTAGAGCCATTTTAATTGTGCAGTTATGGCAAGCTGTTGTTCGTTCATCCCCCGTGGCTTACGAGAGCGATGAAATATCTTAAGAATGAACTTCTTCCACCATCCACCCCGACCAACCAAAATTCCGGAAGCGTGATGCTACTTGTTCTATAAAAGGAAATGTTCGTGCTAGCAATACTAGGGGACTATTATGGTCGCCATTCATCTATTAAGCACTGAAAAAGCATCGGGGAGTTAAGCAATTTCATCCTAATGCTCTTTTGTTTCCGCTTAATTTGTTTTTGCTTATTTCCTCGATGTAATTGGATAATTTTAACAGTTTTTAAGATTCGCTTGAATTGCAAACTCCCCAAAAAATTGTTGTTCCCTCTTTGTAGTGCAACAGATTGGGTGGTGACGGTAGAAACATGGAATGTGAGGCTGCAATCAATATCTGAAAATTATTATATGCTCCTTGTATGTCAGAACTTATGTAACACCATTGGTAACAGGGCCTCAGGTATAAAGACATTATCCTTCAAAGGAATAGTTAATATCGAGCTAATGCACCCTTATTAGCAATTCCACGTGAGGACTTGGTTTCAGGAACACTATAAATGACGTCAATAATTTAGAAGATATGAGATAAACGGAAATTATAGGAAATGTATTGAAAAAAGCTAATTATAAAAAGTAAAAAAGCTAGAAAATGCTGAATTAAAGAATTATTGACTTTGTAAAAATAGAGATTGCCAATTTTTGAAAATATCAATTTTCTAGCTAGTTTTATCCTACCGAAGGCTAAGCAGGACGACATAATCCCTATCAACTACTGCACTTACATATCTACAACACTTTATACTTAAGAAATTAATATCCAGATCTATAACTTAGTTTACGTATGATCAAGGTTATCCTTCAAGGAGCACTACAGATGTGGTGGGTTCTAGTAAGTTGTGATAAATAACAATGGTTACATTTTGTCAGGGTAGGAAGTCAGCTCATTACACATCAAGCGTTAAAACCTTACCACATCAATATTCAATAAATCCAATAGGTCTGCTATAACAGGCTGATTTGGTAGTTCATTTATGAAAATAGTAAATAAAAGGGGCCCATTACAGAACCTTAAGGAACTCCAAGTAGCAATGGTACGGAATTAACTTTAAAATCATTCAAATTTCTTTAAAGAGTGAAAGAAGTCTATATCGTAAGGTTTCTTGATGATACTAAGAAGACAATCTTATCTCTAAGATGTATAAATGTAGAAGTAATCACAAAAGTGATAAGTAAACAGAATAAGCGACTTTTAAAATAGGTCCTAAGTGTATACTCAAAAATAGAGCTGACATATTGATGGACAAGAAAAAGTGTAAATGTATGCAAATTTATGCAGTGAAATGTCCTCTATAAAAATAGGGAGGATCGTAAATTTTTTGTTATTATAACAATAGAAACACAATTTTCAGATGAACAGGCGAACAAGACCAAATATGGGTGCAGTGTGGTGAGATAGTAAATTCTGATTGTAGCATTCCACCCTACAGATTTTTTTCTGGTGCCTTGGTAGTATTCATCCGGAAAATGTGTTCAGACCACCTCAGATATCATGGTATCAGTTCGGTATCCTGGTCAATAGCAACTAGGATGTCACTTTCTGACTTCAAAAGATTCTGTTGAATTTTCTGAGAAGCATCTACCAGTATTTAAATACCAAAAATAAATATGAACTATACTTGCCCTTGCCCATTATATAACCGACTACAAATTTTTCAAAAACATCACTATAGACCAAAAAAAACGCAAATTAGAATGATTCTCCTTCAGAATAGTGAAACTATCTATTGAAATAATATTTAAGTTGCACCTGCTGCACAATTTCCCAATAATAAAAAGACTACACTTTATTTATTTTAATTTTGCTTACAAGTTATCGTCCAAAATATGAACCACCAAACAACAGTGAACTGATTATCTCACGTTACATTAAACAAACATTCACTCTAAAACTCAAATTTCGCTCAACAGTGAGTCATTTCCGGTAAACATATTTTTCTTTTTTGCCAAAAATTACAAAATCCCAGGAAATCTTTTCACATTTATCTTTAAGATGAAATCTTGTTAACCCAAGCAGTCCTAGAATCTTATTATTCTCAAAGCTCCCATTTCATTGTCTTCAGCTGTGGTATGTTAGTCAATTGCTGTTGCTTCCAACTATTTACGTAGACCCCAGAAATACCATTCTGCGGCCAAATAAACGATTAACTTAAGCCTAACCATGAAAAAAGGACCACTCAGATAGCAAAAACCGTACCCAAGTGGGATGATACCAGCAACACCAGTAACAAAAATGGAAAATTATTGAGGTGGGCACGAATACGCAACGTAAGAAAGGAGAGAATCCACTTCAGTAAATTAATCTCATTTATACTGAGCCACCCCTTTTCATCCCTACAAGGTTTTATATTTGTTTTATTGGTCGTTGGTTACCTTCTGGTTCGTCTTCGAACTGTTTTTACTTTTTACAAGATTAAGTAGAGTTCGACCAGTACTGGTTAATTCCGAGTATGTCTTGATACGACTACGTACATCTTGACGTAGTAGGCTGGCTGGGTTAACCCCTAATCTAATCTTGATTTCGTTTTTATGTTATCGCCCTTTGCTCTTGTCTTCCCAGTTATTTCAGTGGGTATTTGTAGTGTGGTCATTCATTCTGATTATCCATGTTTGTCCCAGTCCCGACTCGTTTGCTGGCTAAACCACAGAGGAACAGTACAGTAAACAGGGTAAATGTAGGCACAAGCCATTCAAGAAGTTTACAAAAAGGGGATCGGAACCGGAATGGAGCATCGTGTACATTACATACCATTTTAAAGGGTCAGGATAAGTGTACACACTGAAATCGTCCGGACAAATCGATATTCAATAAAAATCATTAAATATTTAGATGTCCTTCGTATCCAATATCCATCCTGTCCCATTCGGATTAATTCGATTTGGACCCTTCTTTTATAGAGCTATGATTAAATGGGACCACATAACTGGCAGGCGTACAAGCAGTCCTGCTTTTCTTGTTCTTTTATTACACACTTCACTCAGTTCCATAATAGAGTTGGCAGAAATGTCACCATATCAATGGCAATACATCACAAAAGAAACGAATTGATGATGTAAAGCCTTCGGATTAAGATCGAGTCGCCATTGTAATCCCTTTTTAACGCCTATATTCAGGTAACACATTCCACATTTTTCGACAGTTCATTTCTTTTTCTCCTAGTTTTTTTTTCTTTTTTCTCTTTTTTTGTTATCGAACAAGGCAACTTTTACACTACTCAATTGTACTCGAAATATTTGTTAGCCCCATGTGGCAATCCGTAAGTAAATCCATTTATCGAAACTCTTATCTCTCCCTGGATATCAAGCGAAAACATTCGAGGATAATCTCAAAAGCGGCAAAATCGTTCCGTCTTCGCAGCCACAATGGGCACACGGTTTGTTGCTATATTGACACATCCATGCATAATCAATATAAAATGGGAGAAACCCGTAAATCGTCCCTTAACAGGATAACTAAATACGGAGAAGTATTGACATATTCATTGGGGAGTTGAGATATTCGGGTCTCTGGGTTAAAGGACTTTGTGCCGTCACCTTGAGTACTCTTGACGTATTTCCAAAACATCCAGAAAAAAATACCACGCCCTCGCCTTTGAAATGGGATAAAGGTATTTTTGAACAATTTAGGCTAGACTCCTTGAAAGTATTATTGTGTATATCTTTCACGGATAATTGAATTTTCAAGCGTAATTGGTTTTGAAAGAAATGAGATATCTTGGATGAATTTTTTATATACCAACAGATTCTTCCGATTTAAGTCAGCTAATGTTCGGTATTAACTGTGTAACGATCATTGATACATGTATTAGATAGTTAGTTATTATTATTATTGGGTTTTT
>QYTT01092230.1:2921-16926 GCA_006980735.1 Dasypogon diadema | reverse complement strand
AATCTGAAAAATCGTAGGAAAAATTTAATTAACCCATATTCATAGTATCTATGAATAGTTCATAAAGTATTAAAAATTAGGCAATGAAAATTTAATTGTAAGAATAAATTGTTCATAAATACAATGAAATCCAAGTCAATGATTGCCATTCATTGATATTACGAACGATTTTATTTTCAGTGAGGAGCGGTGCGGGCTTGTCCCACATTTTCCATGAAGTCAGTAAGTGGACCTACTTCGCTACAGATTTCCATTTGGAAATAGGCCGCAATAAATGCACTTACGGTATGACAAATGCTTGTCACCTCTGAAGATCGCATGAGCATTTTCTAAAACATATTCCTGATCTTGAGATCATATAACGGACTACGGTACGAACAGAGTAGCTCTTTGTTGGGTATCTGGCCATGGTGGTGTTTTCCGACTTATTTTTTTTTTGATTGTCGGCTAACCATTATTTCAAAATATCTTAATAATTCTTGTTAAGAATCTTTAATAACTCTTATTTTTGACCAGAATTATTAAAGTTGACCGATAACTCTTATTTACCGGTCTTCAAATACAAAATATAATTGTTATTTTCGGTCCCTGATTATTAGTAATTTCGGGGCCGGTAGGAAGAGATTGGAGACCACTGGCTGTTGTCCACTCCCCACCACCTCGATATAACTTTGTGCTTGTTTTTATATTCCCTATCATCTTATAACGGTAAAGGTACAGGTATTTGTTCCGTAGATTTACAGATCATTGTACCAATGAAGAATTATGCTAATGATAGCACAAAATTGTACAAACAACACTAATATCTGATTTAATAGGGAATCAGATACAAAAATTTCCACTCCGAAAAAAGGGATTCATTTTAAGTGCAAATATTAATCTTTAAATTTCGAATGTGACTCTCTTCCATAAACGTAACAATCACGTTTCCAGTAATTACAGTAAAAATACGTGACATGCATGGATAAACTAATCGTGATTTTGCTCCCATTTACTGAAAATCTGCTCAGTTGTTGGATAAATCAATAGCACTAGTGGTTAACAAAAGGAAGGATCCTGTTGAATAACACGCACGTATAAGCAAACATAAGCAAAAACGTAGAAAAGGCGAACTAAACAGAAATGGCAATCCTGACGGGGACAAAAGATACCACACACAATATCCATGTCTGAATTGGGATAGTATATTTCTGGAATTTACTATACTATAATTAAGAATCCATTAAAAGCCTTTCATAATTCTCAGACAAAGAAAAACTAGCGAAACTGGTATAATAGAAGTATGGATTACATAAAGGGGTTCGCTTTTCATAAAATTGGTACTCAGTGGGAAATTTCGAGATTTTCTGAAAGCTTCTGATTACATGTATGTTGACATTTTGGCTAATGAATGTAGACCCTCCGAATAGCTTTTATTCACGTGGGCTCTGAATGGAAGCGGGACTTTAATTACCTAGAGGATTGAATAGGTTTGAAACACGAAAATGGATTTGGTCACAAACATGAACACCTATGGAAATATAAAATTTAGATACGTTGTCGTTTCGTAAATCTTTCGTATTTTTCGTAATTTTATCAATTAATTATGTAATCATGGCGTTTTGCCATGGAAGTCGTGTATACACTTTATTAACTGGGCAAATAAAGATTGTATCCTTTATGGCTTCATTTATTTTGCACCTACAGTTCGTATAATGAGATATGGGATTTTGGTCAAAAATCGCTAGATTTGTTTTGAAATTCAGGACGATTAGATGCATATTATATTGACGGTGGTAGTTGCTGTTTTGTTTCATCTTTTATTTTCATTAGAACAAGGCAGGTTCTTTGCCAGAGGGTGTATGGCACACTTTAAAATATTATTATTAAAATTAATATTAAATATTAAAATTAATATTAAAATATTAATTTAAAATTAATCCTGCTGCATTTTAGGCAGCAGGATTAATTTCAACTCTGGTTTCCTAATACTCAGCTCGTACTAGCAGGACATGTAATCAATTACTGCGGGGCATGATGTGTTTCCCTTAAAAATTAAATTTCAACTAAAATTTAACCTCAAAATTTCTATTAGATTAGCAGATTTTATAAAAACCACTCGTGTTGAAATCGATCTGGACCACCCATCATCATGTTGTGGCAATGTAAAATCTGCTCTTTTTAATTAAATTTGTGATATTTGGACGGCAGCTGATACAACTGGTGCGACCAGGAAAATGCACAACGAGGTATCACCGCCTCAAATTTCAAATTTATCATGATATTTGCTTGTCTGTAATAGAAGAATTTTGAGCACACCGCATCAGACTCGTGTGGGTATCTAATTTCGCATTGGCAACGTTTTACTGGAAGCATAGCTGGATTACCACTAAAATTCGAGTGAAATATGACGGAAACCGAAATTCGTGGCTAGGAATCGAACATTATGCTAAATAAGCCACTATTATCGAGTATAAGCTCCTAACCTGCAGTAATGGGACACTGGAGTATGTAAATTTGATTAATGGAGTTATTTGATTACGCAGCGACATCAGAGTATTAAATATCTACACACTTGTCCCAGGCGTTTTCGAACTGTGTAAATCCTGTGAGTTATGAGAAAGTGGGATTTATCTGCTTTTAATGGAAAAATTCCTTCCACGTTTTAAATTTAATTAAAGAGGGAAATGATTAACTCAGTGCAAAGCAAATTTCAGGAATGTGAATTCTATTCAAATTTTTAATCGGATATACGCTGATGTAGTTACCAGCCTTCCGGATATACCTTCCTAGATGATATAGACACAAAATTCCTTGAATTTTTACTGAATTTAAACGAAAATTCTCCAATTCATGCCCTGGTGATTGTTATCTGTCTGAAATATACCCACACAAAATAAGGGTAATCAGATTGTGTGGCACTACCCCCAGACATGGCAATACATTTAAGCTGCCAAAAAGGAAATGACGAAGTAACTTATGGAGATTAGGTTAAAGAAGTATTTCCGTTGGGCACATTTTGTCCTAGAACAAAAAATTTGAGTATTTGTATATCCTGGAAGCGAAAACCTATTTCGTATGTCAGTTTTTGAGCTGTGTGCTTCTCTACTTCATCAAAAAGGTAAAAAGAAATCTCTATGGGGTACAGGACGTAATAAAGAGATTATATATGAGTATTAATCACTTAGGTGGCAAATGTTTTTGTTGCCACTTACATGAATATGCAGATCTCTATTTTCTATTGACCAACTGAAAAAAACCAATGAATCTTCACTTGCCTGTTTAGTTCCCGTTTTGAAAGAGTTCTCGGATACATACAGTCACATAATACCAATGAGAACGCTGACAAGTACACATTTTGTCGCCTTCAGAAACAAAAATTCCTTATTCATCTATCTAAGCATTAATATAAATCAGAAACACATACAATAAGGATTATTAATTCTCCAGTAGGAGATATAAGTAATAGCGCATCGGAACTTTCATCAATGAAGGTAACTCATAATGCCGATTTTCTGCATGAACACTTCGATGAATTTAACATTGTGATGTCCTGGGACGGATTCATTATGCCTACTTCGTTTCCCTGTCAGTCACGCGTAAAGTACGTTGCACTTCTTCTGAAACGACCATAGGCGTCTAACATAAATAGACCGAGAGTTTCCGAACAAACGTATTGTTTTTGTCGTATTGATACCAAAATTGCTTCAAAATATAACTCCTGCCCTTAAACTCAACATTACTTACATAGTTTTTAGCATTCGTTAGTTCTGTTGAACATGAAGTTTAAAAAATTAGTTTAATAATTTTTTACAGGTAGATAATTTAAATATTATGTAAGAGTTACAGCTGCAATATTTAATATGTATTTCGCATTGTCAGTGTCCTATTTTAAGTCTTGAAGTTTAATGGCGCCACAACCCTAAGCGCTGCTTGCATATTCGCAAATATGTAAATGAGTATTGGAGATTTTTTTTTTCACTTAAGGTGTGCATAGTATTTTTCAAGTATGTCATATGAATATTCAGAACACCTTCGCAATTTTTCTGTGAAAACGTATCCATTTGGATCGTTTGTTATTTTCGAGTCCTGTATAAACAAACACTTTCCTTTTAAATTGTACTAAAAAATTTTCAGTGCAACTTGTCGTATTAAAATGTATAAATCTTCAAAGAGATAAAAAGATTCGTTTGATGGCAAAGTCGGTTGTTGTCATTTATCATTTTTTGTGTATTCTTATTTCCTTTTAATTACTTCGTTATCGTAAATCTTTATTTTACTGTCACTGTGCCTTAATCCTGTTTGCGTTTGTAAATGGTATCATTTCCCATAAAAACTTCGTCCAGGAATGAAGGATGCAACGTAGATTATAAAATTATCAACTTTACAATTTAAGCGGTTCCAGTTTTTCCTTAGTGGAGCCATTGGGTAGCTAAAATAAAAAAGGGGGAGATTTATTAGTGCATTTGTTATGAGTATGCGATATATTGATATGAAAACAAAACAAAGCTATGAAAATCTTGGTACTTATACCGTACTCAATTTTTTAGTGTCATTTTGGATTTTAAAGCATTTTAGCATTTTAAGGACTTTTCATTTTTTTCATTGTTTCCAAAATTTAAATTGTTTGACGATGGACTGAGTTAGAACTATGTTGAGAAAATAAAAAAAGCTGACTGCTTTATTTATTCCTAAATAAAGCAAGTCTTGAAAATTGTCCGTATTCATGTATTGTTAAATTCCAAATTTTGGTTTGTAAGTATCTAGAAAACAGTACTTTATGAAATTAGGTTAGTGTCAAATATTGTATGTTTCATTCAGTAAAGAATATATTCTGCTAGCGTTTTCTAATAATGTAGCTAGGACGAGGTAATGCCTTAAAGAAGGAAAAACAGAAGACGAGAGACTTTTTCACAGCCGTATTGTTCATTTAGGAAAGGTTCACAAAATTTCGCGATCCAACCAAACCTTGACTGCAAGGTTTAATTATGAAAGCACTCTAAGTGCGTTTTTTGGGTATAAGAGATAGAAAAGAGCTAGACTACAGATTTCACCAGAACAATATCCATGGACATAGGGGTAGAAAAGAAAAAGAACCAATATTACACGGGTGCTACAAAGTCTCGATATTTGATGGTTTTTCTTAGCGTGATGTATCGCTCCCATGAAAAAATATTTTAACTATTCGAGAATCTTTTAAGTACTTAAGACAGTTTTTGTTTGTAAACAGTTTTATTTATTTCTACAAAAGGCTTTAATTATAAACAATAATTTATGTGTGTCGGCAACAGATGGAAACATAAAACATATTATTGGTGTATTACGTAAATTCTTGAACAACAGTAGCAAAGGAATTTAAAAATTAAAATTTAAAATGCTTCTAACTTAAGTCTCTTAAATTTCGAAAAAAGCATTTTGTTTTAAGTAAAATTGCACCATAAAAATTAATAATAATAATTTTTATAAAGAATCTAAAAAGGCCTTAGAGTAATAAATTGCAAAACTAGTTTATTAGATTTTCAAATTGCAAGTAATTACTCGGTTTTTGCTACACGAAAAGGTGCGGAAAGATTGACACCGAACACATTATTTACTATGAGTCTTTTTACAAAATGTGGAACGACTCCTTCTGAATGATGTTGATGCAGAAAGCTATGATTTTACTGTTTGGGATCTTTTCATTGAAATCTTTATCCTCTTATGGTTTTGTAAATCTTGGTAGTGTTATATAAAGCCCTTAACTTTATTTTTCCATTAAATTTTCAAACTCAATATTTGACATCTGCTTCGGTTTCATCCTCTTCATTTTTATTTTTATCAGCATTTGATTCTAGTTTACCTTCTTCTAAAATAGCTTCTATTTGACAGTCAGACAGAACACACGTTTTAGACATAGTATTTTAATGCAATTATGTCAAAAAAATAATAATAACAAAAATGTGAAAATAGTAATAATATTAGTGTCACAAATAGAAACGCCAATCACTTGCTAATGCAAATACAGTAAAACCTGCCTAATCCGAAACCTATCCGTTATACATATATATAATGTTATAATTATAATGTTAAAGTTATTTATTAATTACTTCATAACAACCAGAGATTTTTAGAAGAATATAAACAATTCGTATTTGTTATTCGTTCTGCACTAATATTATTCTAGGTCCATATGGACCCTAGTTTTGTCATATCCTGGAAATATAGTAAATTTGCGTCTGTCCTGTTTAACGGTTGGGTGCGGTGGGATAACAAACATGATGTTAACCGCAGACACTGAAGATTTTTTTGGTTCGGGCCCGTATGGACCCATTTAGTATTTATAGTAATAATAAATTCGACAAACATGCCATATGCAAAACTGTAGAAAATTTTGGAAAAGTCAAGAAGGCTTATGTAAGGAATTTTATTCCTATCTAAAGTAGTATAGGTTTCCATGATACCAAGTTAAGTGGGGATTTTGATTTAAATAATCGCGGAGCTGGTTACTAATGTAATGGGGGAGTTTTTCTAAGATTCCTATAAGTGGTATGCAGCTTACTATTTTTTTTATTCTGTTTTATTTGACTAAATCTTTTTATAGATAATTTTATAATTGCACGATATTCGATTTTAGTAATTCAATGGCCGACTACTAATAAACTTGAACTAATGAATTTTTAACAATTAGAGTCCTGAAGGAAACACTGGAAACAAAAATCTATGGTATGTATTTTTAAAATGTACTCAATTTTGGTGTGAATCGAACTGCTTCTATCCTAAACCCTTTGAACCATGATGTGAAATATGCCAGATTTTGTTTATAAAATTCTATTGCTCACGTATCTCTTTACCAACAGCAAATATAATCATTTTCAACAGCTGAGATAAAGTATGAAAATTGTACCCATATCACAAGAACATTTGTGAAAGTCTTATGTGCCAAACTACGTGATTTCTGCTATAGGTAATTCCATATCTGTGAGCAGGAAAATGTCGTTCACGTTCTGATGAAAGTTTCGAAAAGGAAACGAAAGATTTATCTTCCCACCCGTCTTGTAGGACGTGCCTGTACAGATACAAGAACTTATAAGTTATCACTTTGTAATATGCTGCTGTTTCTGAAGATGAAAACAAATGCCTTACATGCATATAACGAAGAATGGGAAGTTAATGGAATTCATTAAATTCGAGAGTATTGACATAATATTCCACCACAATTTAAGCAATTGATTGCTTATCTTGTCTCTTGGGTTTGGCCAACATTACTAAAGTGTAATCTATCATTAATGTAAGTAAAAATTCAACAGCAATAAATCGGCTACACTAAACGTTTGATATTTATTCCTGGCCATTTTACTTAGTTTTCTGCAACAACATTTTCAATTTCTCAAGTTCCATTCAACTCGTATTTTTGGAATTAGAGCGTCGAATAAAGGCGTCGGTAAAAATTCTGCTTAAGTAACTTCTGCCTATAGTCGAAGAGGAAAGAGAAGTTGTAGTCTGTTTTATAATCGTACATTTTTTCCCAAGAATGATTCGCGCAAATTCGCAAGAGAAGACCTTATGTTAAGATAACTAAAATTTTAGATTCAGTGGTTATTGTAAAAGAACAGTGTAGGCTAGAGAAACCAACTAGCTAGCCATATTATATGTTTGATGCTATTATTTTTGATTGCTACAACATAAAT
Source organism: Dasypogon diadema (assembly GCA_006980735.1). Taxonomy (NCBI): domain Eukaryota; kingdom Metazoa; phylum Arthropoda; class Insecta; order Diptera; family Asilidae; genus Dasypogon; species Dasypogon diadema. The sequence continues at coordinate 9,280 of QYTT01092230.1, read as the reverse complement.
TTCAAACTCTTGCCGAATTGTATTCTATCATCTGTAATTGGTATTATTCTGTCGTAACATCTCTGACAATTTTATTCCCATTAAAAATTTTCCATACCGGAATGCTTCCATTACAATCTAAATATATAGTAGATTGTGTACGAAAATCGATATCTACCGATATTTCTTTCACATCAATGATTCACCCTTCAAATCACGAAGAAACAAAAAATCTCTACCTTTATTTTGTAGTGCACTGCACCTCGGTTTTGAAAATGTCGCTGTTTCAAGTAGAGAGCACAAGTAAACATGTCGGCATTCTATTTCAATCTACTCTTAAGCATGAATTTTCTGTAAAACGAAGACTAAATTAATGCTTACTAATACAACAGCAGCAAAATATCTTAAGCTGAACTGTTAAAAAGAAGCCAAAATTTGACTTCCATCTATGAAAACTCACATAAATTTTGTGCCAAATAATAATCCGGAAGGTAACGTTATCGCCCGAAAGGAAAGTAGGATATATTTCTTGTTGACTCCTTGAGTAGGAATTGATCCTCAGCCAAACCAAGTGGCAGGAATTCTTTATTGCAATGGGATTTATATGATAAAGGTCTGATAAAATCAACTCCCTTTCGCTAGAACCAACAAGGAACAAAAATTTATCCCACGTAAATCACTGGATTTAGATATTTTCCGAGAGTTTTTCTACTTATTTTAGATTAAATCATCTGCTTTAACGAATTGTAGGAAGGATGGTAAGTAGTTGAAAATTTAGCTCGTTAAAAGAAAGGCTCATAAGAGCTCGTATAATGGCTGGAATGCGCGTTTATCTGAGACGACAAGAATAGCACAATACAGCTCTAGCATCGATATCTGCATCATCTGTCACCCATCATAGACAAAATTGCAAGTGGAAAGCAAATTCGACATAAAGATAATCCAAAGCCGATTGTTGAAGCCCGTTAGTATAATGGGTGTGGATCCTCGGAAATTGTTGTTAATTCTAGGGATTATCCAAGAAAAACTTTGATTTCTATGATATAAAAGGATTTTATTTCACATTCTACTTCTACCAGTCCTATCAATCCAAGAACAAAAAGGAAGAAAGAGCAAAACTGAAGTTTGACAATTTCATGACATACAAAATGGTAAGGGTTTGGCAAAACAGTATAAATATTCAATTCATTTAGGGTTGTGTAATGTAGATTTATAATAAGAAAAATATTTTGTATAACTAACACCCCCTCTCAAAGTATTTTTCTTAATAAACTTCCTTTAAGCCGAGGATTTCTATACACTTATTATGTTTTGGTCCGGGTAGTGCTTTAGTCAGGAAATCAACTGGCATCCACTGCTGTAGGCATATATGCTGCCTCTATTTTTCCTTCTTCTACCGCTCTTCGAATGAAATGAAATGAAATGTTTTGTTCTGCTATGAAAGACTGGGTCTTTTGCTAACTGTTGAGCCCCTTTGTTTTCATTGAAAATTTGGAAATTTTAACCTGACAAATGTTGCTGTTCCCTTGGTGTTATTCTTTGCTTAACTCAAATCTAAATGGAGTTCGACTTCAGGAACAATAAAAAGAACAACTTTCACTGCTCTTAACTTAAATTTATTCAAATGTTGGGTTCCTCCTGATAACGAGGCTACAAAAGGCGTTTTGTACCGTGTTAATTCTACAATCCGACTGACTAGTTCACTTACTTGGCTAGGTTTTAGAGAGTGACGTGGGTATTACGATTCTCGAAAATAATGTTATTGCCTACAAGAAAATTTACAATGTTCGTTCGTTGAAGCTTTGGCTTAACCGCCACAGTTGCAAGTGAGCCACAATTTTTCGCATGAAATTTTTACTGTGCAACATCCCAGTGGCTTCACAAGTACAATTCTTGTCAGTAGAATTACCTCAACCACTGGTACTCTGAAAAATCGCCGTGTCCTGTGCAGGTTTCGAACCCACGCCAACAGGGAAGAAACTCTGCGGACGTACGCCTCAGCTCACTCGACCATCGGCGGTATAAAACCGCAAACCAACAGGCGAGGAAATCTGTATACGTCATGTAATTCGGACAACTTGACTTGCGCATGCCAAGTCGACCAACTCATTCCATACCAAACTTCATGCCCCACTTCGATTCCAATTTGTACTACACAGGACCATGCAAATCGAACGATTTCACATATGCATGCCAAATTGGCCGACTTGTGTGAGCGTGTGTAACAACCTTTACTCAGGAGTTAGTATGCGATGACACAGAACTATAAATTTATATAGAAGATTCTATCAAAAGAGGAATATCTGAAATCTCCTTGTTATACACAAATACAAAATATTGAATCAAGCTAGGTAAGTCGCCTTATTCAAGAATTTTTCCAAATTATTAACATTACATCAGAAATAACAATCTTAAATAAATTTTTTTTACCAAAATATTAAATTATGTAAATTTCTAGAAGTATCGCAAGATTGTCATGTAATATTTTAGTCAGCATGTGTGGACAATTCTAGAACAATTTGTCACACAAAGCTAAATAGAAATGTTGGTGAAACTGAGGTGTTTATCACCATTCTTTATTTTTCGTTAATAGGGATGAATAATGCAAAAAAGTCTCCTCGTCCGTTGCTTTTCCTTAAATTACCACCGAATTGAGTTCTCTAAACATGAGGCAGAATTTTCACCAAGAAACGAAGCAAAAATCTAAAAAAAGCACAGAACTTTCTGTGTACGCTTTTTCTCTGTTTCTGTTTAATAACACACTCTTCAAGTTTTCAAATTAACCCACCTTAGCAATATTTCCTACTTTCTATTGCGCTACTTACAGCCAACTTTCCGAATGCTTTGCTCCTTGAAAATTTATTGACTTGAACCACAGAGCTATCATAAATTTCTCTCTGTGAGCTTTTCTTCGTCCTTTGCCAAGACATCGAAAGCCAAGGAATTTACCACATCACAAAAACGACTGAACATAATAGTAAAGTACCCGTAAAGAGTCTTTTCAAGCCTTTAAGAGTGTTTGCCAGGGTAGAAATTCATAGAACTTCTGTGGAAGTATGGACGTAAAAAAGGAGCCAGAATAAGAATAGAGGCGAATACCATCGAATTCAGGGGCTTTCTCTGATTTTTGCAAGAATCTTGGAGCCTTAGGTTTGCCTCAAATAACTTTACTGGTTTTAAGACAAAAATATACCCATTGTATTTTACGATGTTAATAGGGTAGCGAGACGTAAAAAATAAATATTTGGAACACATATTAAGAAGCTAGACGAGCACCAAAATTTATTCAGGATTTGTAATGTGCATTGATATCTGGTGAATATTGATTTTAGACGGTTTATATAGATGTGAAATTAGATGAATGCTATCGTTGTAAATTTCAGAACAGAAAGAGAAAAAACTGTAAACAGCCTCTATCAGATGTGTCCTGATGGTTTTTATTTTTCCCGTGTATTATTGCAATTACTATCCTTTAAAAATTTTGCAGGGAAAATAGTATTTACTGTGACTTACAAATCTGTGTCTAAGGAAATTTATTGTATAAAGGAAATAATACTGTTTAAGGCTTTTACTCTATAATCAAATTATGGGAAGGATTTTTTTACAGACAGGCAGAGAAACAGACAATCGGATGAATATTTGTTAGAAGAATTCTTTTCCTCTCCCCCTAATAACAATATAGTGCGTTATAACAAGGGGGTAGACTTATAGTTCTTTATTATAGGGAAATCTCTCCACTGCATTTAATATCTGTTTATAGATCATTACCCATCATCTCAATCTGTATGCATGCAAAATTATTGGTGAAAATCAGAGTAACTTTCGACAAGGAAGGCCCAATTTCACTTAATAATTTTGGCGGATCAATTGCAGCTATTCTCACCTACGTATTGATAGCGGAAGTCATAACATTTGATCACCAAAAAGGCCCGACTTATTTTGCCAGGGTTATTCAAGTGGTGTTATTTATACAATGGCATCGAAATGATGCCAGTGAATGAAAGAATGGATTCATATAGCATGCCAAAACACACTGGAATTGATGATCCAAAACCTCTGGAGGCATTTTAAGACAGACATTATTTGTGTATTAAAGAAGGGTTACGTTTCAAAAATTACTATGGAAAATAATAAACTCTGTCAGATATCTATACATACTCACAGATCCAAGAAACAATATTTTCAGAGTCAGTGATGTATAAAATTCAATCGGACATGTATACTATTTAAACCTGTTTCCTCAACCATATTCATATTCATATTCATATTCATTTATTATGGTAAAGTACAACAAGATTACAAATCTTTTATTATGTACTATTAATAATAAAGAAGGATTTAATAATTAACTATTATTGTTTATAAAGAAGGGTTTGAATAATAAACCAACTAAACTAATCAACTGAATTAGACTAACTAATAGGATACGTGAAATAGGAAAAAAAGAAAAAAAAGAGAAAAAAAGAAAGGGGGCAGGACGGGCGCAAGTTAGTGGGGCAAAATCGCACGAAAAGAGATAATCACCATAATGCTGTAAAACACTGGGAGGAGACTAAATTATATTTAAGTGTAACCTTAACATTCTCTAAAAGCGATTGGTTGCTGCCGTCCTCTGCAGAGCCACCGGTAACGAATTCCATAGGCTTACAATGTAGGCAAAGTATTAACGCCGTCCGACGGTTGAGTGGAAACGAGGAGACTGCAGTTTCAAGTGTCTTTCCGAGCGAAGAAATCTAAAATTTTCAAAGATATACCCAGGCTGTTTTGAGTATATAGCACCATGAGCGAAGTTTAAAAACCTGTAGTCACGGTACGTTTCCAGAGAGCAACCCAGGACCACGTTCCGGTACCGACTTATATGATCAAAACGACGTAGACCATAAATGAACCGCAAACAATCATTAAATGCGACGTTGACCTTCCTTAAACAACCAGAGTCTAAGATTGGAAATATTATGCTCCCGTAGGTAAAAATTGGAATAACCAAGGCTTTTATTAGTCTTAAGCGGATGTTAATAGAAAGCAATGAGCCAAATAACCATAACTGCCGGAGGGAACCATATACCTTGCTGACTACACTGTTAACATAATCACAGCAGGTCATACGACTATTGAGCGCAACGCCGAGGACTACATCCAAGCACTGTAGAGGAGTGCCGTTTAACATTACAGGTGGAAAGCCACTAGTATTAATTTCGTTTTTATGTAATATTAGATAATTACATTTGCCACTATTAAGCATTAGGTTATTTGCCTCAGACCACCTGTAGATGTTCAACAAATCCTCATTAATACAGCAAACGCCATCCTTAATGAGCCCAAGTGGCCTGCTAAGATAGATTTGTACATCATCAGCGTATAGGTGTATTTTTACGTGGCTTACCATATCAGGTAGCTCGTTAATGTACAGACTAAAAAGCAGTGGTCCCAAGATAGAACCTTGGGGGGCTCCTCTGACCAAAGGCAAAGGGCTAGATATACTATTATTTAGTTTTACTTGCTGAAGTCGATTAGTTAAGTAACTTTTCAGGTAGCCCACCGCCGAGGAAGAAAAATTGTAAGTTGAAGAAAGCTTTAGTAGTAATTTATCATGATCTACACTATCGAAAGCCTTTGAGAAATCTAGTAAGACTAGTAGGCCAATTTCACCTTTATCCAGGGAGGTACGAATGTCGGTAGTTACCTTTAACAAAGCTGTCTCACAGCTATGCCTAGACCGAAAACCTGATTGCCAGCGTGACAACAAGCAAGAATTCTCAATGTGTGCAAGCATCTGAGAAGTCAGAATATGAAGTCGGAATATGACGTATGCAATTAACACTTAAAATAGATCATTCCATACACTGAAAGTAAAATATTCTTAGCCACAAATTAACGTCAGTATTTGTTTTAAAAGAACTAAATCTATATAAACTCACCAGAACATTTCATAGATCCATAAAATTATAACATTTTCCTTATTGGAAATGTTAGAGCAGCACAAATTATATATCCAGAAATGAGTTTCACCCAAAATCGATATCACATATAATAGATATTTCAGCATTACATCAAACATATTTTTCCTTTCCTACGGAATATGAAATTCAGCACATGCATAACAGTCAGAAGTATTTTATGTCACAAAAACATTTGGACACACGAGATTTTCTGTCATGAAAAAAATTGCGAAAAATGTTGGAGGAAAAAGACATTTCAAATTATTCTAAGGATTTACTTGAACGGAAAGAATATTTTTCTGAGGATTTTTAAAGGATGGCTGCATTGTGAATGATTCATGTGTTTAGAATTTGTGGAAACCTTGTTCTAGAATATTTTATTTGCTTGATAATTTTAAAAGCTTTAGGGAATTGAATTGGTAACAAAATGTCCTGTAAGGA
>QYTT01092229.1:25300-36545 GCA_006980735.1 Dasypogon diadema | reverse complement strand
TAATTGTGAGATATAACAAACAATTGTGAGATTCCGTGTGAAATAACAAATGAGTTAATAGGTCCATATAGGAAGTTCTTTTCAAACCTTTTATTACTTTTGGTATCATCAAACGTTTATGCAAAATACTTATACGACAAAATATATTTACCCCCTCTAAAATTACCACTGATTGACTACTTCTATGGCAAAAACTAACACATTGCTACTATCCTACCACATACAGAAAAATGCTTAATTTTCCCGGGGTTATGGCCTTTCCTTTAGTTATTATTTCCATGGTTCTTACAGAAAGCATTAGAGCTCAATGCCCTTAGCCAAACAGCACTTTACAATTGAATTTCAAGAAAAGCAGAACAACCGCACAAGATACATCCAGATTTGTTTAAAAAAAAAAAAAGTAAAATAAAATCAAGTAAAGACACCCGCGAGAGAATAGAGGTAGCTCTACGACTGTCTTATAACGTTCGGGATCTTGCCATCCAACTTAAGATTCCTCGGATGACCGTGCATCGGATCCTAACAAAAGATTCTGGCCTAATCAGGAAGTTTGCTACCTGAATAACCCACTTTAACAGATATTCAAAAAATTCCGGTACGAAATTGCATGTAACAATTTGGATTGGTGCTGCCATAAATCAGAGGATCATGAAACAGTTCTCGACGAAAGTTGAGTCGAATTTTACACCCTCAAAATCACCATCAATCATCTTCCTGGGTATAACCTGGGTATAAGCGTAGAACTTTCCCCAGCCAAAGCTACATGAGAGAAAATGTCTTTTGGTCCTGGGTATGGATATGCACGGAGAATATCACTTTGACTGCTAATAGGTATTGCGAATTCCTAAAGGGTTATATCCTGTATTGAGATATACTCTTACATGATAATGCCCGACCGTATATGGCTCAGCCAGTCCGGAAGTTTATCCAGAGGCAAGAGAGCCACTTTGCTAAGAACTTGGCACTTCCTCAGAAATCGAAGTTGTGACATATAACTCAGCGACATGGGTCTCGGAAAAATAAGACAACTACTTTCCCAGGCAGATCGGACCAGACATTACGTATGATTTGAAAGTGTGTTAAAGTATGGGAGCATTGACAACTTTCGGGTAAAGGACCCATACGCTAAGACAGAATGAGAATGAAGAATTACATAAGTTCTTCGAGTATGCCAAAAGCATAAATTTCATTACATCTAAAAAGTAAAGACGGCTAGGCCATATTTTCCTAATCAAACTTGAAGTTGTCCATCAAGAAAAGCAGTTACTTATCCTTTAGAAATCTTTCTTCTTAAACATCCTTTCAATTTTTATTCTTTTAAGTTCTATTTAAATCCAAGGTCATAAGATTAGTGTGAATATTTCACCAATGCCAATGGCTAATACAATTGTCAAATCTTTATTCTACACAAGTGAACGATTTTTACACAATATACAGGATGTTCCTTCAAATCATGGATCAAAAATATCAGGAGAATTGTAGACCCCATGTACGTTCAGCGATTTCTGATAGTTTCAGAGTTATTCGAATGTTTCTGTAATTTTTACGTAACTTCCGATTTACCAAATAAATTTGTTATTATAATTTAAGTCACAATGAGAAGTGTTCTGATTTTTTATTTACCTCATAGTTCGATAGCTTGCCTATGGTATGCCATAACCATCATCTTTATTAAACATTAGTTATACATGAAGAAAATAATTAGCTAGAATTCTGGTTTTGCCTATAGTCTGTACACTTAATTCTAGTTTTCACGTAGTCTAAAGACTGTGTGCCTGTTGTGTGTTGAATTCCTACCTGAATTCGATTACCACAAATAATTTTCTGCCAGAAACTTGCACATTCTCAAGGAATGTTCATAAATACTTTTCCAAACAAAACGTGATTTTTGGAATTTAGAAAAAAATTGTCTAAAAATAGAATCATGTTTGCGTTGAAATAAAATATAGAGATAAACCGAAACTGCTGAGGATTGCGTAAACAGCCGAAAAAAGTACCAACCATAATGTAATCCACTTTCGCAAATTCAACAATGTTGCGTCAGAGAAAGTTAAACATGATAAAAATATCCAGCTTATCTGATAAAACATTTTTAACTACTATATAATCTTGCCATTTCAAATCTGGCTAAAGCTAAAATCATCTCTCCAAACCCACAATCATGAAAGGATTAAGTTTAGCTTTTCGAATAAAACCAAATATTATGGGACTGAAGAATTGTGGTTGAAAGTTCCTAAAAGTTGATTTATTACTAAAAGACATTATTTTCCTATTTCTTCGGAAGGGTGTGTAATCCGCTTAGAATGATTTTTGAGTGAGCTTTTCGACATCCTTGTACAGATGAAATCTTTCTGTAAGGGACTCGACTTAGGGACGTCAAAATTCTAAAAGCATGCCGAAATGTTATTTAATTCGTTTAAATATATTTTTTACTTCAATATTTTAAATTACTTTTCTCCAAAAACTTTTCATCTTGGACAGATAGGATTTAAAGCTTCAGAACGTCATTAGGTTCTAGGAAAATATCCCCATTGTTTTGAATTGAGTTGAAATATGAAATGAATTTCAAATTGATCCCAATAATTCAACTGACACTCAACTTAGGAGAGACATCTCTAGTAACAAGGCCTGAAACTAGATTATCTTCATGTAATTAATTTAATTACGTCCAGCATAAACTCCCCAGGATTCAATTTTTCTTTTTGAATTTTTTGCCTCTACGTAATTTTTCCCCATTTTCCTGACTGGTCAGGTCAATTCAAATGCATGTTTATCAAAACGTGAAAGAAATTTTTAAGCTTCTTTTTCGGAAAAATCGTCCTTTAACGAAAAACGAGTAAATTGAATTTGCTTCATTGAAGTATAGTCTCACCTGTTTTTGAGGTGCATATGCTTAAATTCGAAATTGGAATGGGAAAAATCAAGTGACCTGCGTAATATTTTATTAATTTACTATTATACATATGTATACATAAGCCTCTGGAAATGTTTTGTAATTCAAATTTAATAAACGATATTTTGTGCTAGTTTTCATTCAGTAATGATAAGTACAAAAATATCTATTGGTAAATTTAAAAGGAATAAATTGAATTCCTTTTGTACACTACTGAATAAATGAATCATAAATCGAACGGTGTTTGAAATGCTTGCTCCTACTTTACAGATAGGGCAACATCATTATCCCGTCACACGGATCCAATTTACCCATGTATGATATATGACAGCATCTCTTAACATAAGTTTAAGGAACATCCCTAACATTTTTGGAACTTTTTTAATATCTGGCTGTACTTCAATACTCAGAGAGTATTAAGTTTCAAAGTAGATGAAGGGATACCTTTTAAAGAACTCCAGTAAAATCATCTACGGATCCTTGAAGCTATTCTTGGTTGCTATATCTGAGCTCTACCACTCTTGAGATATAATTTCCAAAGCCAAATTTTATCGGATATTTATGTAAATGGATTTAAAAAGGACTTCCAAATTTGTATATCTTCAGATCCCATCAGTTCAAACGCAGACATCTACCATCAGTTCAAATGCAGACATCTACCACTGATTAAAGGAATTTTTCCTAAAGTTCTAAATAGTGAAATTATTTAGAAGTAGAGCATAAGCATATGCTTGGATAGACACAGAGAGAGAGAGATCAATTTGAACATTTGGAGAAAAACTTGAGAAGAATGAAAAGAAAACTTTAATAGATGGACTCCAATTTAAAACCTTCAGGGGATGGTGGGTAAGTGCAATGATAGAGATGCGCAAGGCACGCGAATAAATCGCAAGGCATGAGAATAAATCGTCCTGCTTTTTTTCAATTAGTATTTAAAATGGGTGAATTTATTCCTCATTCAAACAGAAGGAAGTAAGTCATTTCGATTCTATACAGTCTTACGACAACTTGAATATTTTGTTTTCTTTTTTAGTGATGCAGTAAAAGGTTTTTAATGTGCATTCTGCGTAATATTTTTATATTTATTCTTCTTGACTTATAATTTCCATTCTATCATTATTGGCTATACATGAAATCATCACGAATTTTAGCCCCCCTACAGCTTCATTACTCCACAAAATAGAGCTATTTTGTATCTATGTCTGATTTTTATGATACTATTGAAACCTTAGTCTTACATGCCTTAGGATTTCAAACTATGCAAGAAAACAGCATATTATTTATATCTTTTTTTTCAAAAAATTTGCGTATTTATATGAAACAATCCAAAATTTTGATTTGAAAATTCGTAGCTCCTAAACGAAAAGTAGTAAGAAAGTGAGTAGGCACTCATTTAAAAGCCACTAGTGTTCTCTACCACATGGCACTAGGCTCGGACAAATATCATATTTAGTATTAGCTATACGGCATTCATCGTAAAAAACAAATGGCAAAAAAACCTTCCGTCCACTTCCACGGACCAGGGAAACGGGGCCACATCGTCTCTTCGGGGCATGAGTCGATGAACGACAAGCTAGCCCCAAAATACCACCTCAGAAATTTTCGAAGCTAAGTAATTCCATCTGTAATTCAAAATTATTATTTACCTGACAGATATACCTTCCAGGTGAATGGTCCTCATCAGAAGTCGCCTTTTGAAGACATAACTTGATTTACGTTTGAACTTTGGACAACCATTTAGAATCCTGGCAGTTTTCAAGATAACAGCCACTTGAAAGCTTTTTGGTTGTCTTTTAGGATGAAGGCCGTATAATAAGGACTACAGGTAAAATCTTCCTGTAAAAAATTATATGGGGTTGTCTTGGACCAATTACAAGAAATCTTCATGTAATTTTTTGCAGGAAGATTTTATTTGTCATCCTTCATATGCCAGATTTTTTTCTTATCCTTATTGGGTCGAAGGGCACGAAGGATTGTCCTTTGAAAAACAAAACTTACGTCGTTATACACTAAGTGCAACTGGATGTATCATACATTTTCGATTTTATTTTTACGTATCCCTTTTACGACAAAGAAACGACAATTTCCTATGCACTTAATTTTACTTTTTGATAAAAAAAAACGAATTTCTCATGAGTGCGGTGCTATCTTTACATAAAGTTAGCACCACATCAAAATTTTATGATAAAATGTACAATTTTTTTTTGACGATAGATTTACGACAAAATATAATGACAAATTTTGAAATACTTTTCGTTTAATTTGAACAAATGTGTAGTGCTAACTTTATACACCTTATATATTACCAAAATCTTCGAAACTACCAGCCATGCACAAGAAAAAGACCGAGAACATTAAACTCATTTTTATGAATGCTTTAAGATAGGCGAAATTGGGCTTATATACCTCGTCAGCCCATGCACTACTATCTTGAAGCGTTCATAAAAAATAGTTCAATGTTTTTGCTTTTCTTCTTATGCATAGTACACGTATACATTTGTTAAATTTAACTATGGAATTACAATTTATGAGAATATACATTTAAATATCACTTTTAAACCAGCTAAAAATAATCACCTCATTAGCATGTAAATGGAATTTGGAGAAAATTTAAAGACATTTTTTAACTTAAACTTAAAAAAGAAAGGGTTATAATATGGATCTCTATGGGACACCAAAATATCCAAAAAAAAATTGAGGTAAGATGATATTAGATATCCAGAGCTCAGGCTTTTAACTAATTTCAAAGTTTATGTATTAACACGTTGGCCACGACGAGTCAGTGTTCACGATTAATTTACTTGATTTATATAATTCTTAACACCACCTTCTCCGGTCAGAAAATGTCTTTCATACCTTTCATTTCTCATAGAAACTTTATTTTTGTCATTATACTTGGAGTGAGTTATGTATGTTCAAAACGTTAGTAATTATCGCCTTAGGGAACTCCAATCCATTTTATTTTTCTTTATAAGAAGCTGTTATTATATCGCGGTATTTTACAATTTCATAAAATTTTTAAATAACACGACACTCTTCTTATTTTTACAGCTGAAGTTACGTACAGAATTGCGTCTAAAAAGTAAATACTCCTTTCTTAATAGTTTCACGTACATATTTTAACGACAAACAACAATAATGTCTTTTATCTGTGTTACAATTAAAAATGCTTATTCCACTCTAGAAATGAGTTTGGGTTTAGCTCCCAAATTTCGTTCCACAACAATTTCCAATTCATCAAATTTCTGAATATAATTTCGAAAAATATTGTTAAACCCTACTGGATATTTTTATTTTCAAGTTAAATATGTGAAATTTATAAACTTAAACCCAGTTAAATCTTCAAAATCATAAAAAGAATAGATTATTCAACTTCATATCATGCCGGGAATGTTAATATATGCACACATTACGTAAGAAACACCTGAAAAAACATATACCGGCTGTGAGTAACGTACAACCTCAAAGTCGATTATATAGTTTGCCAGTACACGTATTCTACGATGCTGAGGAGGTATATTTACCAATTTTTACTAATTTTTAATTTGTTGGCATAGCCATGGCGGGTTTGCCTAGTAAGAGACTGTAAAGTGAATTAAAGGCTAACCATTTTCAATTTTTACTAACTGAAACATTTATTAGGACGGAAAAATGTGAATTTCAAAGAAACATTCATTTTAAAAAAAAAGCCATCATCTGGGAGTAAAGTTAAACCAATGACCTCGCGATCAGAAAATCAATTTTAACCAATTTCAGTTGGTTAAAATAAAAAAATGTTTACTCTTGAAAGTAAAACTTTGGGAAATTCCTAATAAATTTCGTCGATACTGATTAAAGTCAGCCGAAAACAAAAATTGAGCTTTATAGGTTATTAACTGGCATAAGGAGAGTCATCCGTTTGGGTAGCTGTGGTTAGAATATCCGAACGGAAGTCGGCAGGTCACTGGTTCGATTCCACTCCCAGACGGTGGTATTTTCGTGCCAATAATTTGAGATCGTTAAAAATAAATGTTTCAATAATTTACCATCATTGGTATTAAAGGCTTCTTTATTATTGGATGGAGCTGTTTTTATGGAATCATACTGTAGGTGACGTTGTTTTTGTTAGCCTGATACCACCATAATTGGAATTCTCAAACATAAAGGGTAATTAAAATTTTCTTTAGTAAAAAATAATCAATTATCCAAGTATCTGAGAGAACTTGTTCAGAAGTCGAAAAGAGTTTATTCCCGACATAATTAAATTTAACTTTAAATTTCTGTGGCAAAAGTAAAGATTTTAGTTTTTCCTCGACGAAGGAACAATGAAAACTAAAATTAAGTGGAGCGGTTTTTAACAATATAAATGAGGTTTGTACAATGTGAACAGAAGTTTCAGTTAAAGTTATATGTGTTTTACGTAGTAAAAGGGCGGCCTCCCCACTAACACCACCAGGCTTGAATATTTCAAGCCTTTAGACAGAAAAACGCATGGTAATTCGCAGTAACAAGAAATTTCACAGTGCAATATGCTTGCAGGTTGCAGAAGTGAACACTATAAGGAATAAAATTATAAACTTTGTGAGTTTAATTTTAATAAAACCCAGTAGAAAATCTTGTATTCGCTGTCTCGTAATTAAAGAATTATTTAGCTTTTTTGTGTTTAACTAAGGTCTTTATTGTAAAGATAGTATAATTGCTAACAGCATTAATTACTTGAAACGCACTCTAGAAAGAGCTATATACACAATTCAAAATAGAATGCCTTCTAAAGCAATAAAAGTTAGATCTTTAGATTTTTATTAATCTAATTCTACTCTTTTAACAATGCGTTTTTCCATGTTATTATTACAATTATTGTTGTGGAAGATCTTAACTGCCTAAGGTCATACTTGAATACGAGCGTTATCTTAAACTTGAACATCTGAATATTAAAATAACATTGTTTCAAAATCAATCTGATTATTGGAAATTTCACGGTGCAATCATAAATGTCAGAACTGCAACATATAAGAAAAAACGTTAATGTTAAGTCAATAATTACTTTTATTTTTCTCGACTTAAGTAAGATATTCGACACCACCAATTCATACACAATTGTTTTACTCGAATGATAGGTGTAAATTAATCATATAACTTTCCAGTCCGAATATGTACATCACGGTGTCCCACAGGGCTCTATTTTAGATCCTTGTTTATATAATAGTGGGTCTTTTTATAGAAAACGATCTCGTTTTTAAAATTAAGCCAAAATAAATATGTCCTTTCAAAAAACGATCCTACACTGTACCTAAATTTCTCGTATATTTTAGTAGAATCCGATTTTTCATAGTACAACTACATTCCGAATATTAAATTTCTCAAATCTCTGGATTATATTTACAAGCAATCAGCCTAAGCCTGATTATATATTTTATTTTCAAAATGCACGTACAATTTAAGTCTATTAAAATCTTTCCTATAGTTGGAAAAATGGACTTACCCCCCATTCAAGGTAAACGGCTCATATATATCTTTCAAATTAACTTATACTCATCTCAGGGAATGTATAAGATTAAATTACTGCAATGAGATTAAACAGCCTTTGTAAGAAACACTCATTCAGAGAAAGTTTAGTTCCAGCTTTCCATAATGGATAACTATGTGGGTGAGCCGCACAAGCACAATTTCCTCAGAACACAAAATGCCAAACTACTATCAAAAAACCACAAGAGAGTACTCTTTCCCCGTCTCTGGGTTAAATTCATGTTCATGGATGCCGAAATTTTGATAGGTATATACATATATCGTGTCAGCGTTGATACCTTTGATTCGAAATATATTCCATCAATATATCATCGAAATGTTTATCCTTTAATATCACCTATCAGAGACAATATCAAATATTGTGTGAAATGTACAAAAATTCACATTATTTAAACGAGGATATTATGGTAGGAGAAATGGAAAGGGCCAGCTTTAATAGGGTATACGGTTTTCTGAATGTCATGGCATGTTTTGCGTAATATATCCAAGAGTGTAACATTTTTATGGAATAAATTTTGTTCAGCTCTCAAACCATATGGATTCATGAATTTGTATAATAAATACAGTTTTAACAGTTTGTATGAATACATTTAAAAAATACAAACGGATGATTTGTCCTCACCTTTTTAATTTAAATAAAGAACCCTTTATGCACAATGAAATCTTTCAAGTCAAAAGTCATGTTCAGTAATATCAGACAGCGAACGGTCTGTAAAATACCTACGTCAGAAAATTTTCAACCAAACATCTGCTGGAAACATAAATGTTTTGCCCAGAGGCGTACGGCTATTAATCAAAAAGAATAAATCCCAGTTTATCTATGGAAGTTGCTTGAACAGACTGAAAAACATGGCATGGAGTATCCAAGATAATTTTTCCGATGAAATAATATTTTTTATAATAGCGTTACAATTTTCAGAATATATGTATATATGAGAATGACATCGCAAGGCTCAAATACGATGAAATATTACACTAAGAGATAATCTAAAAGAATGTGATAAGATGATTTTTGTGCTAAACAGATAAATAATTGAGTCACATAAGGGATTAACTCAGACCTAGTACAATGCATAATGTAACTCAAAGTCCAATACAAAAATTCTAAGTTAAATACCCACACGAAAAAGGATTAATCAGTTTTAATCAATGCTAATAGCTGAAGCATTAAGGGCATTAAAGGCCCTACTTGATTGATTCCTCGGCCTGTTTCTAAATATGAGTTGTATTATATGCAATTAAAATAAGTTTCATTAAATCCAATGTGACAGGACTAGATCTGGTGCCAATGCACCAAACTACCAAGCTTTAACCTGATCGGCATCATCTCTCATATTATAAACTCGTGTCTCACTGTCTCTTATTTCCTAACACCTGAACAAGGAAAGAAGCTATAATTGGTTTAGACCAATTACGTTACACCCTGGACGTAGGGAAGAAAAGAAAATAATGCGGTTATAGTTGTCCACGGCTATACTTATTCTTACATATTCGCAGCTGACCATCAAATCTGCAGGCAGTCCTACTATTCGCAACCTGTCAACGCACCTTTTAGCTTTAATTTGCCATTTCATGAATATTCCGTTGACCAGTAGTAAACCCTGTTCGCCATATCGGACCCGCCATTTTGAATCTCCAAAATTTGACCCCAAATTCGAAATCAGCAACCTCCAAAGACCCATATGCACTTATTTTCATGATGATCGAGAAACTCTTGAAAAAATTAACATTTATGACCGCCATGTTAAATTCTTAAGCGTTAAAGTTAAATTGGTAATCATCAGCCCCAAAAACCCATATATCCGTCATTTTGCCAACATTCCATTGACGTTTAAAAAATCTTCTCCGCCATATTGGATCCGCCATTTTGAATTTAAGAAATCCAACTCTGGATTCGCAATCAGCGACCTCGAAAGCCTATATATGCATATTTTCATGACAATCGTAAAAACTTTTGAAAAAAGTTTACATTGCCGGCTTTAAAAAATAAAACTTTCATGTGGCAGCCCTCTGAAGGAGTTGACCGATTTGGTTAATTATTATCTCCCAGGATATTTAGATTTTACTAAAGTACTTGCGTGCCGAATTTTATCCACCTGCTTTGGAAGCGTTTTCGTTTTAGAAGAAAGATATCGATTTTTATTTGACATAGCTGGCGTATCATATAGCAACCCTATGAAGGAGTTGTTCAAATTAGCCCATTTGCGAACTTGATCTTTCATTCTTAATAAAGTATCTGTGTACCGAATTCCAGGTCTCTAGCTTAAGGCGTTCTTGAGATAACTCGCGGACAGACAGACAAACAGACGTACAGACAGACAGACATATATTAAATGATTTCTTTTCTTCTCCCATTAATGGCAATGTAGTTTATTTCTGTGTGTCATGAACATTCTGTTGCGTTACAAGCGTTTGCTCAAAGCTATACCCTGATGTAGGGTATCTAGGGTATAAAAATGGAACGAATTGTCCCCATAGCGAAGAAGTCTAACAGTTCTTTGCCCCGAATTTCCGATTTAGGCGAATTCTTCCATTTTTATCTAAAAACCTCGAGTTTGTTATGCGTGAGCAGATTATTGCCTTCTTTGATGCCGTAGGCTCTTTTGCTCAATTCCAATCTGGTTTTCGGGCTAGACATAGTAGCAATACTGTACTTCTTAAAATCACAGACGATATTATAGAAGAGTTAAATACCCTCGTACTACTTGATTCTTCGAGAGCTTTTAATCTGGTTAACCATGACTTACTCTGTGAGAAAATGCAAAGCCAATTTAACTTTAGCCACTAGACCATCCGCTTCATGAACTGCTTTGTTTCAGTTCGGAAACAAAAATTTGTTATCAACAA
>QYTT01092222.1:9237-24458 GCA_006980735.1 Dasypogon diadema | reverse complement strand
AAGAATCTATGTTTACTTTATTTAATGCATCTATCTATTTTTAATTTATCTATCTATTTCCGCTTAATGTATTTAATGCGTTACGGGTGATAACAGTCCAGAAACTTCAGTAAATTTATGAAAAATTAATTACAAACAAATGGTGAAATAGTACGATTGAAAAGTTGAATGAAAGTGTTTTATTTTTGTTGCATTTCAAGGAGAACAATGATCTTCAAGATAAGTTAGTAGTCATTTGAATACAGTTAAAATTAGGGCGACTACATTATATAATATCACATGCTAGAAAATAATGACGCAGCAGAGTTTCAATTGATTAATCAAACAAAAAAACCATTTTAGAGTACGGAGTACTATGTTAGCCACAGAGAGTAGCATTTGATTTCTCCCTTGGATTGGAAGTGTCTTCTCAGGTCGTTTCAGTCATGTTATTTTGAATGTTGTTAACTCAAAACCTCATAATATCAATGCTGGTCTGCCGGAAGGTTCTGTATTATAACCCAAACTATTCTTACTTTCAATTATTGGCCTTATTATTTTCTATTCCAATTCAAAGCTTTACTAACAGCAGCATGCAAATTGGTAGAATATCTCTCAAACGAATCCCAAATCTCTGTCACCATTATTTGCCAAACTTTCGGACTTGAACATCTTAAGGGGTTTAGGTAACTAATAATCTTTGTAGGATATAGCACATCTTTGCTGTTGCAAATTAATGTTCTGAATTTTTTGGGATTTTTGTCCACCTAAAAGAAAACCTTCATCTCATTGAAACTAGCGCTTATTTACAATGCTCACATCAGACCTAGATTTGAATATGATTCGCATATCTGCAGGCAGGACGCCCAGTATTGTTCACTTTGAATAATACGGCGTCTGATTGCTTGTAGATTAACCCTTACGCGCGATATCCGCCTATCGAATCGTCCTGATCTTGTAGTCCTTGAGATAAGAAGAAAGCAGAAGGTGTACAATTGTTTCGTTAGAAATCTACTGTACGCCAGGGATACATTTCGGTTTCGGTTTTGGTTTCGGTTTCAGCACTTAAAAGTTTTGTAGTAGCCTTTTTGGATGAAGGTCGTATAGCTCATACTAGCATGTATGTATGTAGTGCTTACTCACTACCTTAATCTTTCTCGTTTAAAAGTTATGAATTTTTGAAATTTTCACCCTTTTTCCACATAAATATATAAATTTTTTAATTTTTCTTATATATGAACAATGAAGGGGAAAATTATCTCTTAAAATCTGGAGTAACCAAATCAAAATCAGAAGTAACGAAATCAAAATCAACACCACCTTTTTCAAAAACAAGAGCAAATAAATTCTGATTTTGATTTGGTTGCAGATACTTTTGTTATGGTTGCGTTATGCTGTACTATACATGAAAAAAAGTCCAAAGGGCAACAAGAGGAGCAGGAAAGATTACCTTTAAAGGGTCCACACAGACGTGTGAAAAACTTAGTACAGGATCTCTACTGCAGTGTGCAGTGACAAAATCAGAGTGCCATCTAAAAGACTTCTTACATATGCTACATATCACATTCTATGTATATAAGGTACAGTAAATCATGCTCACCACTTCATATAACGATTATATTTCTAAGGTCTTAGGAAGTTTCTAAAATAAGAAAGAATAAAACCATGACCAATGAAGAACAAAATTTTAAAATTTTCCAGGTTATAATTACTTACAGGCATGGGCGTATTCAGCCTTTTTGTTAGGGGGGTCAAAATAAGATGTGATGTGGTGGATATACATCAGTCTTTATTTTTTCCATTTTTTTCCAATAAATTCGCAAATAGTTGATGGTTCCATTCTACATGTAGGTAATGTGCGAAACTGATTGCAGAAGCAGGCGCCAAAATTTAAAATATGATTCAATTTTCGGATTTTTTGTTATGTACAGCATGATAAAAAATTAGGGTTGAATGAAATTAAATTCTAAACATTTTTTGAATCTAAATTTGGAAGTGAGAATATTTACTTTTTTAAATATAGATACTCGCATTGAACGATATCGAGTATGCGATTACAGTTCAGTTGACTTTAAAGTTCGAAAGAGATGAATACATCGATTTAAAAAATTTGTGCAATTTCTCTGAAGGCAACTTGTATGGGACACCCCCTCTATACACATATATTCATCTCAGTGGTTTAAGGGGACAAACCAACTTAGATCTATTACTATATGAAGAAAAGAAGTCAACTCCAAAAATGGTAGCAATTTTGCTTTCAACTTTCTACATGAGTTGCGAAATAAATTTTCCACTTGCGTACTACATAATAATTTTTATAATAATTTTCGTTTAAGTTGTGGCGTAAAACTTTTCATGTATAATGCATTAAGAAATTTGTCTTCATTTTCTTCTAAAAATATATGCACTTGAAATTCAAAGTTACTCCTTTTTTATAAGGAAAAGGAGATACTTAAATATATACTGATAGGATTCGGGCAAATTGTTTCATTTCTATCAATATTTCATATAAGAATATAAGCAAAAAAAGTTCAAGACGAGTCGAGTCCACTCCATCATCTCGCGAAAAGGCCCAGCTATAAAATTTCAAATAGCTCAATTCTGCAGAAAAACATAACATTATTTTATCTTTACCTTCTCAAATTGTTGCTTAACGATCATTTTTAATGCGTAGATAATTTGTAATTCACCTGGTCCTTTGGAAGTAAAAACTCCTCTTAAATTTTTCTCCTTGCATACATTATTCATTGCTTGGATATAGTCGAAAATTTCGATTAATTCATTTTCGCTGTAAGCGTTTATATAAGTAAGCATAATTCTTTTTTTATATCTTAATTTAATTTAATCTTATCTATAAATCTGCCATAGCTTTTATAGCTCTCCTAAAGCTTAAGAAAGGAATAAATCAACGTCCCCAAAGCAAACACATTAAAATTCTAATTAGTTCTTTCTTTTCTAGGTAAGCTGCAGACTTTTGGTACGCTTTCCGGTTAGCAGGTAAATATTTAATATCCAGTTAGTTAATAGCATATTTTAACTAAGTCGTATTAGCTGCAAAAAGTACTTAAACTCTAAAGGAGGAACGTTTGAATCTGCAATCTAAACTCTTTTTGTTCCCGAAAGCGTTGAGAATGCTTTAGACGAACACTGCAATGAAAACTTAAGAGTTGTAAATTTCACTTAGAGTAGTCTATCCAGTTTGTGCCAAGAATGGAAGGTTCCACTTAAGTTTTTAATTACTGAACTGATGAACCTAGCCAAACCTGATGCTAACCCACTTTTCCAAAGACTTAGAACGACAGAAACTGGAGATTTTCTTTTTCTAATGTACTTGAGGTTCCGTTAGCATATAGGAAACTTGAAAATGTCTACGTTTTTTCTTTTAAAGGACTTTTACGAGACGACTAAAAGCAAACTTGAGTTTGCTTTCCAGAATTTTAAATTTCATTTTTTATTAAAACATTGCCGTATATTACTTTAGTTCTTTTCCTCTTTTTATTAGGTTTATAAAACTTACTGATTTAATAGGCGCAGTGAAAAATGTTACAGTGTGTGTATATGTATATGGTAGATGGGATATATTAGTTTTAACCAACGTTTGTAACGCATAGAACCAATAATGCTAGAGCAGAATCAATTATGTACATACATTTGCTCATAATGTGAAAAAAAATCGATTTAAGCATGTCCGTCTGTCCATCTGTCCGTCCGTCTTTCAGAAAATTTGTAGATCTGAGTTCGAAAAAGGGGCGAATCCCTCCACTCCTTCAATAGGCCATTTTGAAGTTTTAGATTATTGGCCATAATTCAAATAGGGAACAACGTATAGCTCTCAAATTTAGTAAGGAACAGTTTTATGAGACGCTAAACCAATAAAATTAAAATAGCTTATATTCCCCCACTGCTTTGTCGGGCCGCCATATTGGATTTTTGGATTACTAGACATAATTCGAAGGGGAAGCAATCTATCGCTTTGAAATTTTGTAGATATAGATGTCTTTTATGAAACTTCAAGTCAGGAAATCCAAAATAAGCCATGTCCCCCACTCCTTGGTCGGGCCGCCATATTGAATAACCAGATTATTGGATATAAATAATTCGAAAATGAAGCAACCCATCTCTTTAAAGTTTTTTTTAAACAGATGAGTTTTATGAGATGAATTATATCATACAGGGTATGAAGTAATCAGCCTAAGGCTGATTATATATTTTATAACTTTTAAACTAGATTTGCTGATTAAAGATGAATATCGAATTGAAGATTGAACATGATAAATCATTTCGGCGTTAGAATAGAAAAAGGAAAACATTGCATAACAAATAAGAAAAGTTACAGAATTCACACGGCAACCTCCTGAAAGATTTGTCCGATTTAATTTATTTTCTGTCATGACATTTTAGTATAGTAGTATTTCTGTTTACTTCAAAACTTTTCATTTTAGAAAAAAACAGCTTAGGCGGAGGGAAATTTTAACCTGATAAATTTTGTAAGTGAATCACAATTTTGGCATGAAATTTTTACTGTGTAAGATCCTGGTGGCTTCGAATATACAATCCACGTCAGTAGAATTGTCTCAACTACTATAGAGATAAAATGTCGCAGTTAAAATATGATAGTATATGATGTGTATGATATAATACTCGACACCTAGGGTATAGAAATCAAAGCTGACCTACTGATTGACTTTCGGCCTCATCTATTTAAAATTTAGAGCATCCCTTTTATAGTACAGGCACCGAAAATAAGGATTTTTAAAATTTCATCCAAATTGAATTGTCCGAACTCTGTAAACTGAGGTATTAGAATCAAATGCCTAACCTAAATGATCTACTGACTGACTGAACTATCAACCCTCAGCCTCAACTACTGAAAGATGTCTTCCTTTTACAACACAGGCACCCTCTAATAAAAGCTTTTACTCTAAGGGGATGTAAAGGGATAAACATATTTTTAGAGATTAAATAACTCTGTTCATACTATCAGTGTTTGGAACATTAATTTTGCAGAATGTAGCTATTTATTTCATAATACGGACCCACGCCAGTGGTCGAGTGGGCTAAGGCGCACGTCCACAGCGTTTCTTTCCTGCTGGCGTGGGTTCGAATCCCGCACAGGACACGGCGATCTTTCTGGGTACCAGGGGTTGAGGCAATTCTACTGACAAAAATTATACTTGTGAAGCCACTGGGATGTTGCACAGTAAAAAAAAAATTTTATGCCAAAAAATTGCTCACTTGCAAGATTTGTCAGGTTAAAATTTCCCAATCCCCCTTCCCTAATTTCCTACCGCCTAAAGCTGTGCTATGAGCATCATAGGGTTGTCCCCTGAGCTTAGGCAACACCTTAAAAAAACAAATCATTAAGTAGGTATGCAGGGATAAATATATTTTTTTTACAGATTAATACTCACCAGCGAATCGGGATCGAAACGAAATCGAAGCCTAAAACTCGAGAAAAGTGAAGGTAAACTTTAATCTCGAACTCGATTTCGGTCGGACAATGAAAAAATCTGTCATTCATTTAAAGAGTTTTGTTAGTTAGCTCATTATCAGTATAAACTGTAAACCTTATATGTTTTTCTTATCGTTCGTCTATTTTAGTTTATTCATTGAAGTGTTACCTATACTATGGACTTTTCTTCATAAAAGTAATTCATATCAATGTGCCACTCTATCTGTATAGAGGTTTTTGCTTATTGCGATCGATCAATGAGACGTCTTGATTTGCGTTTTCCATGTTTTAGCACCTATGAACGTTCCTATATTGTTCAGGCCATTAGATTCTGGAGTTCTCTTCTGCGGATGTCCAAAGTCTGAGCTTGGTCGGGATATTAGGAAAAAAAAGGAAGCGCTTGTTTGACTTTTTAATAGGTTAGCTTCTTGTTGGTGTGCAAAGATACTTTTTTGAGCAGTAATGTACTGCCTTTCCAATTGGCGGAAATAAAAAACGTTCCTGTGCTTGGCACGATTACTTTATTTGTTGAGCTCTATGAAGCGACTGACAATTCATGACATGAATTCTTCTGATCAGACAGCAACGGAAGTGATTACAGTGGTGAGATTCTACTTTAACATGATATGGCACTAAATTCAAATTCATAATTCAACTTATTAGAAATATTACATGTATGATGAAATACATATTCCGGAATAACTGCAACTTTACAAAATACAACAATACTAAAACTAATTAATTTTTTTGCATCATGTTTGGTCGCTTCATTCCCTAGTAATTTGTTTTTTCTCTACTTTTTTGGTTAATTTTTTTCTCATTTTTTTGGATTTCACAATTTCAAATTACGTTTTTTTATTTTCTTTGCTGTTCGTATCATTAAGTAACTCTCATTTCAATACTATTATATGGATCAGAGCCCCTCAAACCGTAATTGGTTCATATTTTGAAGTGTTTGAATTTTCAGTTCGGCTCAGTAATATCTTATTGTACGAATTACTGGATTCTGAATTTCATCATCCAATCCACATCATCCACATTTAATTTGCTACTGGAGGATGTAAAAGTATAGCCTGTCAATAACTTTATTTCCTGTTAAAATATTAATGTGAAAATACGGAACTTGCTAATTACAACAAGCACTTTTTGAATGAATCTTCCAAATAAAAATTAATCTGTAAATATATATCGCTGAAAAAATGGAAGTACCGTGTATAATTTAATAATTCATTCTGGAAAAAGAAGCGAAGTGGATTTTATAATTAATAGCATAAGCAGAATTGATGCCATTTACGGATATGTACAATTGTTAAATCCAACGAGACTGTCAGTCAAATATTCAGTCAGTGCCGAAAGAAGCTTAATTGTGGATTTTGAAATGTGAAATTTTTTAAAATTAAATTGGTTCAATATCAAACGCAAGATTCGGAATTGAATATCTCATTACGAAAAACTAGACAGTGGAAAATCAATATAAAACAGGTTCAACAAACAAGATGCCAAGTGACTGGCAACGATAGGGCAGACCAGCTGAAAACAAAGAGAAAATATTCAGTTTAGACGATTTAATATTATTTAATTTTTGTAGAGCTTCTTTGCACCCGCAGAAACTAAAATTATTCAAAAGAGAGCATTACAAATGGAATCTGCTGGTTATGTTCCTATATAGTACTTATACATCACAGCATCCACCACAGCTGTACGCTAGTTATCATCTCCTGGTGAAAGAATCATTTTAATTTTAAATGAGGCAACCTTTCAAATTTCGCTTTGAGTTCGTTTAAATGCTCTTTGAATTCTCCTTCTTTGAAATATGAAATAAAATGGCTCGATAAGAATAACTTTGCCGAGAAGTATGGACTAACGTAAAATTGGAACGGATTTAACACCAGATAAAACGCAGCAAAATGAACAGCGCTTGCCATTATATCAAAATTGTACTTTAAGGAAAATTTACAATGGCTTAATAAATTATTTCGAGTTATGACCTTTCGGTAAGCACATTTTCAGTGAGATAAGAGTGAAGACTTTCGTACTGATTCCCATGTTTGAATAATTCAGCTTATTAAGGCGTTCGGAACTTAAATTAAAAGTTCAAATAATCACAGTCGACCGTCTGAACTTTGCGTTTTCATTCATTTTAAATTTTATACTTAGCAGAGCCAAGCAAATGAGGGAATGGAAGATGAATACTGGCCCTCCTTGGCTGCCAAAGAGCCACCAGTTTTATTAATACCATTCTTATATCTGTGCACGGAAACACACAACTTTATAGAAGTAATAAAACTGGAATCTACTTATATAGATACTTCTTACCTGCCCACTTTTAGTCCTTATGTTTCCGGCTAGGTACTCGGGTAACGTTTTATTTATAATGAAGATGAAACTTCTTAACTTTCTAAAACAATCAATTTCAAACTGATTCCAATACATAGACTAAAAAAATATAAGAGGAAAAAGGAATTTTATTGGAATAAATATAAATGAATAAAAATAAATATAGCAACTTCCCACTCCTTTTGTGTCCTAATTCGTTTTTTGTTGAGGTATCGGTTAACGATCAATTTTTGGTGCGGACAGGTTTTCTTACACGTCCTTCCAAAATATGCATTGTTGCATATATTTATTATTGTTCGAAGGATATGGAAGAAGACCTCGATTCTGGGGAATTTTTTCCAAGATTCATCTTAGCTGATTTGCGCCGTAGTGCTTCTAAGCAATTTTGCAGCCTCGACGTCTCTTATCATTTCGAGCATTTTCTCGTCTGTACCAATCAGTGATGGGCAGATTGTCTACACAACGTAAATTACGCCATTCTCGACGCGTAAATAATTACGTAGTCTACGTCGCAATATTTCACGTAGACAATGTAATCTGTGTAAACAATGTAGACAATAGATATTGGGTCCTATCTGGACGACCCCGACATTCAACTCACAAATAATTCTCATTGATAAATCGAATTTGATTAATGTTTTGTGACGAATATACATTGTTTTGGTAGCATTCCAATTGGTAACAATGTCGGAAATTGTAAGTAATATTTTTATTTCATAAAAAATACATTTTTATTTGTTTAATGGTGTGATTACTATATCGTTGTAGTAATTCGCTGTGTGCGCAGTTGCGAATTGGCTTTTGAACTCGACTTAGGAACTGATCCTCTATCGTATGAACTACGGAAATTACAAAGTCCGAAAAATTCACCAAGTTAGAGCAATGTAAAAGGAAACAGTATATTTTTTGTAAAAAACGACGTCTATTTTCAGTCATGAAAAATATAGTTTTGAAGCAATAAAATTCATCGTAGTTCACAAGATAGTATTGATAACTATAAATGTATAGAATAAATTTCAGCTCAAACGATGCATTTGTTCACGAATTATCTTGCATACAACATTTAAAAATGTTGTTTCGAAAAAAACGCTTCTAAAATTTTAATACTCCCTCTGTCCCATAATAGTTGTCACATTTAGTCTTTGTGTGTTGTCCCAAATTAGTTGTCACTTTTGAGCAAATTATAAAGTTGTAGGAATTTTAAAAAATAAGCTTAGGTAAAAAACAACTTATATTTATTCAAAATCAAAATTAAGCATTTAAACAGTAAATTTCAAATATTAATATTAAGACATTTTTTGCCAATTGGATAGCTTCCAGTTTACATTTGATATTTTTGGAAGGCGATTTTCACGTCTCAGTTTCTCTTTATTCGCATGCACAATTTTGTAAGCACTTCCTCCACCAGATATCATTATATTTTCCCGTTTTCAAAGAGAACATTGTAGCATAAATTACCAGATAATTTGGAACATTTATCTTGGTTCCATAATCGTGAAATTGTACGGCGATGTACTTCAAATTTTCTTGAGGCGACAATGATAGAACCACGTGGCAGTTCATCATTTTCACAATTTTGCAGCAAAAACTGGAGAACCGCATCTCGAGTAATATTATTCATTTCTCGTTTTTTCTTTATTGCACTTAACAACTTACTTATTGTTGACATTACACACAACTTTTTAAAATGACAGCGGGTGTACTGAAAAAACTCTATTTTTTTACAAACCCTTACCAGTCCACTCTAAAATACAAACGCAATGTTGATCAGGTTTAAGGTAGTACTACGCGAAATTCATTCTAGCACAGTTAACTGCGGTATTAGATTCAAATTGCGAATAATTAAAATAAAAAATTGCAAATGTGACAAATAATATGGGACAGAGGGAGTATGAGTTTTCACACATAACTAATCTACTAACTTATTATTCCTTGCACCTGAGATATTACAAACCTCTGAATTTACTAACGCCCAGAACTTACTTTGTACACACACAAATGCAATGAATATCTGCTCGCATACCATGAAGCTACCGCACAACAATTGGCTTCATATTTGCCATCATTCGCCTATGCATATGCACTACTCTCTTCTGAGTTGTATAACTTTCCCAACTTTGGGAATTTCAAAATATCCTTTGAAGAGATTATTCTACACATATTAGGCTATCAATTTAACAAATAAATTTTTATTTTTTTTATTTTTTCAAGTATCCAAACCGCGCTACCCTCTTAAGTACTTAAATACCGATATATCATGACTTGTTTAAAACACAAACAAGAAATGATTCATTTCCGCCTTCTGTAAAAAAATATTGATGCAGTAGCAGTAATAAAATAAGAGATCCTGCTATATTTTTCCCCTTTGTTGACTTCTTTCCAAAGGAGTACTTCCTACTTATGTTAATTTCAAGTAAATCATTCAACTCCATCCGATAAATATGCCTGAGAACTTCCCTAAATTTCCTACCATATTCTGCGCCGATAAATTTACATATTCTAATAATATATGTGTTTCCGTTAGAGACTTAGAGGAGAATACCTGGACAAAATTCCTAGAAGTATCTGGAATAAAGATTTGTAGAATTATCGATTTTCCTGAATTTAAGACACATGCCGTAGTATGATGTTACGAAGGCAAGAATAAGTTGTGACATGAAAGAATAATTTACCTAAAATTAGACGGTTCTATGTCAAAAAATAGCGCACAAACTGAGAGTAAATAAAGCAAAAAATCTTGACACTGTACGGGAAGTGCTTGTAGATATGAAAATCTTTTCAATATTTGCAATACAATAGGGGAACTGTTTTCTCAAACGGGATTCGCTATAGAAAAATTATACTGTCTCTTTGCTTGAATATAAAAAAATATTGAATCAATTAATAACTGAAACAAAATATTAATATTTAATATTCTGTGCGGCGTCAAATGACTTAAAAATTACGGTATGAATTTCTCTACTTTTTATGTACCTATTTCTTGTTTTTTGGATATTATTTGACTGGGCTTTATGACAACGAGCAAAATTTTAACTGATCATAATATTTACTATATTTTTTCAGAAGCATTTCCCTTTATCCAGATCCAGAATAGCGTCGGCTGCTTCGAGACAGATTATGTCGAAAACGCTTTGTATAAAATTTAAAGGAAACTCATGAGGAATCCAAATTATGTAAGAAAAGTGCATGTTCACGACAGCTTTTTTGAGAAATTTTTATATTTATGTAAAAAAACCGGACAAGTGTGGGTTGAACTCGCGTGGAGAGGGTTCCGTACAATGAATATGTTGTCTGCCATGTTTTTTTTTTTAAATCTGATCCAACTTTGTTTGTAGTAACTAAAATAATTTATCCCAAAAACAAACTTAAAATTGTAGTTAAAAAACATGTTCTCCCATTCATTTCAACTGCAAATGTAAGTTGTGTCTTAATTCTCAGTGAAAGCTTTCGGATGCTTGTCGGAAGAAAGGGACAATTGGACCCTACTTTTACCCTTACATTTTTTCCCATGAATCAATGAAATAATAATGTACCAGAAAGTAATTCATGAATTTCCAATGACATCCCTGGGTTAAAATTCATTGGTATTGATGTATAGAGGTGTAAGTACATATGTTTATTACATCAGTAGTATGAAGTAATGAACATATTTCCTACTGGATTGTAGTTTAGAAAGTTCTACTGGTAGTGACTCAGCTGATACTTATAGGCTACTAATTTTCGCCCAGTTTCCTCTTCAAAAATGCTTCACATCCTTCGTCAATTTTTAGTTCAATCTGCTAAACTTTGGAGGACCTTACCACCTGGCGTTTACCTTCAAAATTTGTAGCAAATTAGTCAATATTAGGTAAGATTTTTAATTATTATTTGTATAGAATAACTTAATCGGGTCCTTCGACGTAATCAAAAATTAATTCTAAACCACATACATAATTGTTTTAATGATTTTTTACAAACGTAACGCTTGTATGAATGTTAGGTATATAAAGGTAAACATTGAATCAATATGCAAACGAATTTAATTAGTTGAAATTGAATACGAAATTTTCTCATTTCCTCAGGAATTTTCCATCAAAGATGCCACTTATGTTATTTTTCCTCAAAATTAGATGTTATGATACTTCTGTAACCAAATAAAAACCCAACGTCGGAAGCATACAGATATCATGATTAATTATAACTTTGCCATTTATTTTTCATGGTGGCTTCTCCACTTTCCCTTTGTGCTATGTCACAACTTTACCGGGAAAAACAATTTCCATAATATCAGAATTCATACCGAAACTCCTGACAACGGCTCGGTGTGCTGGCGTTGGCAGGGAGCGACGCGGCATAAAAAGCAAAAATCGGGAAGCTCTCTAAAGCATGTTTGTGCATCATTAAAGCGAAAGTTTCTGGTTTGGAAAAGCGTAACAAATAACGTTTTTCCATTTCCATTTTCATTCTCCTCGTGTCGTGTTCGCTACCTAATGGCAAGACAAAAACAGAATTCGAAACTGTAAGCCAAGAGAGATTACAGGACGTGCAAAAAATTTTCCAACGAACTCCACCTCTTGCTTAAAGACCATAAATACCTGCCCCACACCCCCACCAATTCTGTGAAATGACAGAAAGCATTAAAGCATCGAATTGAAAATATGCTCAACAATTGTGTCACATATATCAACCCCATCTTTTGTCTTTAAGCTCCAATCATTCCGGGCTGTGATTTATGTTGCAGCATTATGTTTGTGCTTATAACAAGAGGCGGCCGGGATAGAGTGAAGAGGGGTCTAACACGAACACACCCACACAGGCAGTTGTGTGGTTCTCGTACGTGTTCATACAGAAGTGGCAACAAATTCGCATTCATCAACAAAGTAGCGAGGGTGGTGTTCCGGATGCTTTATTCGCGCAAAATAATGCTGAATTTTTGAGCTTTCGAAAATGTTTTCGGGGGCGATATAAAACTTTTCTCCACTTTGGCGGCCGAGTATATCTCTTACTTGCAAAGCTTGAAATTTCGTCGCTACCCTGTTTGCTTCCGAGGTGTCAAATTCCAGCAATCTACCTACAAAAACCAAATCCCATTTCTATTCTCCAGGGTGAGTTATGGAGCACGAAATATCGCTCGGCTCCATCCATTGTGGCGGGATTAATTTCAAAATCAGTGATGAAGTGGCGCACCCATCACTGCCAGATGAAAGACAGCTTTCTCGTTTGTTTCCGGGCGATTCTATGCTGGCAACATGGAGCCACTTATGTCAGAAGTGGGTAACAGGTTGACGTAATTGTTTGCTTTTTTGCGACACTTTTCCGGGACACACCTTTCGCGTTTACGTAATTACCCCAGCGATTGGAATAATTAAATCTAAGAGCGCAGTTAATTTCCCATGAAGCTGTAATGACCGCCACGCTAACCAGGGAGTGTCTACTGGGATGCATTAAGAGTCGTTATAAAAATAAATTATGACACGGGACTACCCGAAACGTGCAATAAATAAGGACATCTCCACAGCTCTGGTCCGCTAGACCTCTACTTACCCGGCACAACTGTTCCGACCTGGATAAAAAGAAGTGCTCACTGCTGTGGATAACTTTTAATATACACCTTAGTAGGTGTCATTTAAGAGAGTTATGCCCCAAATATTTTAATTTCGTGCGCTAAAAATATTCACAAATCAAGGAAATTTTTAATTTAGAGAACAACTCCCGCTCTATTTCACTCTAGAGGAGCTTATTAATTTACTTTTTCCTCCTGTTTGAGGGTTTTTACCCCACTTGCACAAGGGGGATGGTTTACTTTATTTTTTTCAAAGCCTTGGGACATTGAAATGGATGTCATTCCATCTGACAATTTAATGTTGTTTACACCTGAAACTTATGCGCTACACAATGGCTTCTGGGAGAGCAACAATAAAAGCGCCCGCAAAATTTAAATTAGCTGAGAATTTTATTGCTTTGATAAAAACGCTACGTTTATACCCCCTGGGGAATAGGGAATTCCTATTTTTTCATTAATTCTGATAAATATCTTCTCGTTCTAGATATCTCTTACTCGATAGGAGAATTCGAAATTGCGAAAATGGCGAAATTCAACATTCCGAAAGGTTGTTATTTAAAATTTGTAAAAACATCACAAATTCCACATAATTCCCTTCTTATTTTAAGGAGATAATTGAGATAAATTTTATTTTACAAAAAAATTGATTCTATTTTTAGAAAATCATTTCTTTTATTCTAATATATTAAAATATATTTTATTCTAATATATTAAATTAATAGCATATATGTAATGGCATTGAAGTGCTTACTTCAGTTCTCGATCTGCCATCTCAATGGGGTTACGCTATTAACAAAAAAGGAAACATGGGCTGAAGTTGAACCAGGTCTTAAAATAATTCAAAGAATCTTTCAAGGATCATGCCATATACTGTAAATAGGTACTCGAATTTTCGAACTGGACAACCTTCGGAAGGATAACCGAAAACACCAACTATTGACAAAGAAATCACTTAAATGGGGCAAAGCTCTTTTCCACCCCGGTTGACTGTCACAGAAATTTTACTGAAAAATATCCTATATTTACAACAGAGAGGTACACCAATGAATTTCTACTTTAAGTTTTCGAAAATAACTTTTACGTTCAAAAGAACTACGATGACATTGTGGTTTCTAAATCGCCTGGGCAAGAGAATAGAACAATCTTAGGCATACTGTGGTTGGTAATTTTGCACACTTAAGCAAGCTATAACTTTGACAGATTTTATAAAACTAACTATGTTATGAGCTCCAAAATGTTTGTATATTTTATGGCTTATCTGCAGAGCTTAGGGTTCTCTCTTTTCAAATAATCATAAAATTCTATTTTTTTTAAAACCAACGCGTCATACGTTTAGAAAAGACAATATATAACAACAGTCCCATCGATTGACCATTGACCATTGTATACAATGCTGAGACCGTCAGCGAATTAGAGATTGAAGTTGCTCCGAATGGAGCACAGTTTAGTATGACAGCCTGAGAACACACACACACACAGAAACTCAAAATTAACTGAATTTGAAGATTTCAGATCATCTGAGTCAAATAGTTCACCATCGATAACTAATCGATTGTAGATCTACAGAGTCAGGTTTCTACTAATCACACCACGTTGAAGCAAAAAGGCTTTTCATCTTCACTCTAAATCTAATTGCATTAGCGTAATAGAAAGCAACATCACTTATAAATTTTGGGATAAGCCTGGAACGTTAGTGGCACTTAGGAAGAAACTCACGATTAGAGGTGCGAATTTATTGAACAGAGTCTCTGAAGAGGAAGGCACTATAAGGAGTTAGAATATCTTCCGATTACGTCAAGACTTGTAAAGTTGCTCTATAAAGACCACCGTAATGTAATTGGACTATTAAAATGTCAGTTGGGAGTTACACTGAACTGAAACAACTTACACTAAAATTACTTTTACAGACAC